>PVJX010004826.1:0-90678 GCA_004027295.1 Dolichotis patagonum
TGTAGGTGGCTGGAGTTCTGTATGCTTCATATCTCTGCATATCATTTCTTTTTTCTATGCTTGGGAAATTTTCCTTAATAATTTCTGTGAATAGCCTTTGTAATTCCTCTGATTTGATTCCTGCTTCTTCATTCACATACTTTATTCTTAAGTTATAGATCCTCTTGTCATCTTCCAGTCTTTGTATCTTTACTGCCTGTTCCCTTGTTATTTTTAACAGATCTTCCCTTTCATGACCCCACATTGCAAGCCTGTGTTCCATTTTTGATAGTCTCTCTTTGGTTTCTTTCAAGCAGTTTTGCCAGCTTTCTATGGAGTCTTTAGTTTCCTAATAAACCCTTTGAGTCTGCTTCATGAATTCTAGGTTTTTTTCTGAATTCTTCATTAAATTTTTCTCTCCATTTGTGTTCCTCCATTCTTCTGTCTGTGTCTTCTTGAGAGGTGCCCAGCCCTTCTTTTATTAATCTACTTATCTCTTGTTTAATTTGAATTATTATTTCAGTTTTGGTCCTGCTTACGAGGTCCTGAAGATATCTCTTTATGTCCGCTAGCGCTGTGTTTGATGTTGCATTTTTGCTGCCCTCAATCTCATTTGTATTTCCCTCTCCTGGATCAATGTTCTCAGGGTTGGGCGCTGGGAGTGTTTTATTTCTCCCTTTCATCATGTTTTTTGTTCCTTCCATACAAGTGTACAGTATAATTCCCAGACCCTTTTCTTGTTGTTTAAGGCTCCTCTAGAGGGCGCAGGCTAGGAGCTTTAGCCCTCTTCAGTAAATTGTCAGAGATTAGAGTTCTCCATGGGCAGTGTGTGCTAGCTCCTCCCTTCTGGGCCAGTCAACCTTTGCAGGCCTTCACTGTGTCAGTGTGCACTGATCTCAGGGAAGTAACTGGGTCCCCGCCAGGGGTGCGGCCTAGTCTAAGCAGATTCCACCAATCCACTTGGTGAGGGGAGCAACCAGCTGAAGCCACTTCCTTATGGAGTTAGGGCTGTCCTGCCCAAATCCAACATTTCGTCCAGTCGGTTTCCCCTTTCCCGTGGGAGGGTCTTATTCCCATCACTCACTGTGTCCCCGAGAACTGCTGGGCTCCCTGACTCCGACTTCAGTGCGGCTGCAGTGCGAATTCATGGTGCCTCTGGGTGGGTCACGTGCAGGGCCGGTCCGGGCGAGCTGCACGCCAGGCTGTTCAGCTCTGTGCTCTGGCGGCTCAAGCCAGTCGCTTCGGCACGGATCACTTGTTCAGGTCGGGCAGGAATTCAGGTGGCTCGAGGAGGGTGCTCTGCTCGCTGATCTTGTCTTCACTAATAGTAGCCCCAGGACCTCATATTCGAGTGGTTTTTTGCACTTTAGTTTCTTCGTGGGTTGTAAGAGTCCATCTCTCTCTGTTTGGGTCTCTCCAGGGTGTATTCTGGCATTTGAGCTGTCTCTCTCAGAGAGGGTATCTCTCCTGCTACCTACCAGTCTGCCATCTTGTCTTCCTCTCCAAAAACATAGTCCTTAAAGAATTCATACACTAATACTCAAAGGATAGAAAACAATACCCTGTACAACATGGGCTCCAAAGCTAGAAAGAGTAGTTATACTGTTTTCAGACAAAGTGAGGTTCAAGCCAAAACTGAAGAGAAGAGACAAAGACAGTCACTATATACTGATAAAAGAATATACTTGGGAGAGATAATAATTGTAAATATATATGCACTGAATACTAGTGTACCAAACTTCGTAAAACAAATTCTATTGGACATAAAAGATCAGATAATCATCAGTGTGATCATATGCCGCACCTCAACACTCTATTATAACAAATAGGTCAAATAGACAAAATAATCAATAGAGAAATAAAATATCAGAGTTGAAACACATTTTGGAATAAATGGACTAAATAGATATCTATAGAATGTTCAACCCAATGAAAACAAAATACACATTCTTCTCAGCAGCACACAAAACCTTCTCAAAAGTTGACCATATACCAACCAGTCCATAAAGTTTGCTTAAATAAATGCAAAAAATTGAAATAATCTCATGCATGAGATCATAATGCAATGAAGCTAGAAATCAATGGTTTAAAAAAAGCAGAGAAATTACACAAACACATAGAGATTAAACAATATGTTCTCAAATAATAGTTCATGGAAGATTTTAAACAGTTACTAGAATCAAGTGAAAATACCAATACCACATACCAGAATCTATGGGACATAATGAAAGCATTTAAAGAGGAAGTTTATAGCTGTGAATGTTCACATAAGAAAAACAGAATGATCCCAAATAAATAACCTAATCCTAGGATCTCAAGGTCCCAGGGAAACAGAAACAATTTAAATCCATAACTAAGGGAGATATAACATGGCTGAATAAAAGAGGATTCATATTGGTTCAACTCAGAATGAATCATCTAAAAACACAGGTAATTGGTAGAAAGGGAGGGGCATACATCAAGATGTCAAAATCAATCTGAAATAAGAGACTTGGACATCAAACAAAACATAGGCATAGGACTTTATAAAATTGTGAGGCAGCCCACTAAGGAAAGCTGCCTGGAAGTGGAGCAGGAACCACATTCTGGGAAGTTCCCAAACCTATAGCTAGCACAAGGAAGAAATAATAAAGATTGGATCTTATAATAAAGATCAGAGCAGAAATTAATGAAATTGAAACTAAAATAATTACAGTAAGTTCATGAATCAAATAGCTAGCTCTTTGACTGTATAAACAAAATAGACAAACCCTTGGCTAAACTTACAGAAAGAAGGAAGGAAAACACCCGTATCAGTTCAGTTAGAATTGAAAAGAACAAAATCACAAAGAACATCCCCCAGATCTAGAAGATTGTGAGTAATTACTTTGAAAATTTATTATCCCATAGACTGAAAAACCTAGTATAAATGGACAGCATTCTAGATACATATGAATTACCAAGTGAATGAAGAAGACATAAAAATACTGAACTGTCCAATGACAAACAATGAAAAGAGAACTCCAGGACCTGATGGATTAACCACTGAATTTTCTAAGAACCCAAGAGGAAATCTAACATTAATACTTCCCAAACTCTTCAATGAAACTGTAGGGAAACAAGTACTGCCAAATTCATTTGGGGAAACTAGCATACTCTGATCCAAAAGCCAGACAAGGATTTTTTTTCAAAAGAGCCCATAATAAACATAGATGCAAAAATCATCAACAAAATACTGGTGAACAGAATGAAACAAAAATTAAAAGATCATATATCAAGATCAGGTTGACTTCATCCTTGGGATTCAAGGATGGTACAACACACATAAACTAATAAATGAGACACATAACAGAAGCAGACAAAAATCATTTGATCATCTCAACAGATGCAGAAAAAGCCTCTGACAAAATCCAACACTCATTCATGGTAAACACTCAAAAAATAGATATAGAAGCACCTTATATCAATACAATTATAGCCATTTATGACAAATCTAATGCCAACATCATATTAAATGAAGAAAAACTAAAATCTTTTCCTCTAAGTCAGAAACATGACAAGGATGTCCACTATCACCATTTCCGTTGAACACATTACTCAAATCATTAGCCAGAACAATCAGGGAAGAGAAAGAAATGAAAGTTATATATACAGAAAATGAACAAATAAAATTTTCTTTATTCACAGATGAAATGACCCTTTCCATAGAAGACACATAAAATTCCACCAAGACTTCTAGAACTAATAAATTCAGCATAGTAGCAGAATAAAAAATTAACACACAATAATCAAGAGCTCCTATACATCAAAAATGAACAAGCTAAGAAAAAAAGCAATACCATTCACAATAGCCTCAAAAAATTAGATACTTAAGAATTAACCTAATAAAGGAAGTGGACAACCTCTACAATGAAAATTATGTACTCTGAAAACAGAGATCTAAGAGGACATCATCAGAAAATAGAAAGATATCCCTTGTTCCTCAATAGGCAAAACCAATATTGTCAAAATGGTCATAATACCAAAACTGGTATATAGATTTAATGTGATCCCATTCAAAATATCAACAACATGTTTCATAGATCCAGAAAAAAATCCTAAATTCATTCAGAACATGAAGACACCCAAAAGAGCACGAGCAAATCAGGGGACAGCAGAATCCTGGATTTCAAATTATAACAAAAAGCTGCAGTAATAAAAACAGCAAGGTTCTGGACTAAAAACAGACATGTTGATCAGTGTAACAGAGTCCCACTATGTAGTTCAGCCTAGCCTTGAAGTCACTATGTGGCCCAGGTTGGCCTAGAAGGCCCAGCAATCCTCCTGCTTCAGTCCTCTAAATGCATGTGCTACCATACCTGGTGCCAAAAACCTAAGGCACCTGGTACTCCCACACAGTCTCCAGACCTAACCCTGCTTACCTTCTGAGATGAGACAACATAGGGTATATTCAGGGTGGTAAGGCCATAGACTGGTCTTTGTTAAGGGGAGGAAACATATATTGGGAAAAAAGCCTGTTTAACAAATGGTGAGTGAAAACTGGTTATTCATGTGTAGAAGACTGAATGAATCTAGACCTGTATCTCTCACCTTGCACTAAAACAAAATCAGAATGGATCAAAGACTAGATATTTTAACAGAATCACTTAATACACTGGAGGGTGGAATAGGCAAAACACTTGAATATGCATAGGGAAGAGTTTTCTGAATAGAACCTTGCCTGTACAAGAAATGACACCAAGAGTCAACAAATGGGATTCTATAAAATTTAAAAATTTCTACACAAAAGAGCAAATAACCAGTAGAGTTGAAGAGACATCTTGCAGAATTGCCAGATATTCCTTGAACAGAAGGCTATCCAGAATATATAAAGAACTGAAAAATAGACATCCCCAAACAAAAGATCCAAGGAAACATAGACAACTAAACTGAATAGACACTTCTCAGACAGAGTGAAAATGGTCAATAAATACATGAAAAAATATTCAACATCTCTCTCTGGTCACTAGAAAAATGCAAATGACACCATCCTGAGATTCCATTTCAGTCCAGAAAAAAATGGCTGCCTTTGAGAATTCAAAAAATATCAACTTCTGATGAGGCTTCAGTGGGAACTTTCTACTGTGTGGGTAGGAATGCAATCCACTATAGCTACTATGGATATCAGTATGGAGATTCTTAAAAAAGCTAAATATAGTGATCCCACCGGCAACAAGGAAGCCATACAACCTCCCTGTGTACTGGAAGATGTCTCATCGGTTGGCCGGGGAGAAACAGCAAAGAAGCCACCTCCCTGTACCCTCCTAAGCAACCAGATGCAACACCGGCTGTGATGATAATGACAAAAGTAACTGAAACTGAGGTATTCACCTTCTAGGTATCTTCCTGAAAGAGTTAAATACATCATATTACAGTGATATACACTTACCCATGTTTATAGTAGTGCAATTCATAATAGCTAATCTTGGCAAACAGCCTACATGCCCCTCAACAGATAAATGGATAAAGAAAATATGGTGTGTGTGTGTGTGTGTGTGTGTATGCGCAATGGGGTACTACTCAGTTATAAAGATGAATTTGAATCATTCATAGGAAGATGGATGCACCACAAAGCTAAGTGAAAATAAATCAGACAGAGATTGAATGTTGCATGGTTTCTATAATACATGAAACTCAAAGTATAAATAAAGAGCAAAGTAAGAGAGAATAAGAAACAGGGAGATTGTCCTTTTGTAGACGGGAAAGAGACCAAGAGATGGAAGTAGAGGCTAGGGTGGGAAGGACAGTGAAAATGATTTAGATGTGATATGTACATGTACCAAGGCCATAGGTGGAATATATTCATTATGTGTGGCAAACATGTGCTAATAAAAAATAAATGAGAAGACATGCTCCATGGTCCAAAAGGATCAGGTTCATCTGGAAACCTGTTTTCAGACTACAACCCAGACTAACTGAATTAAGCACTTCAGGTGAGTTAGAGAAATCTGGTTTAGCAAGTCTTGCAGGTGATTCTAATGGTCCCTGAAGTTAGAGATACACTAGCAAGTTTGTGTAAAGTGCATACAGAAGGAATATGTCCACCAGGGGGCACAGAGATAGTTCCACTGGTTTGAAGATAGGACTATCATCATTTCATGTTCCTCAGGTTTTGGTAAATAGGATTTAATAAAATGAAATGTTACTTAAAGTTTAGGTTACAAAACAACTAATGTAATTTTTAATAAATAGCAACTTTGTATGCAATATCATATACATTTTGTATAGTGGGCCAAAAAATTGTAGTTTTGTTAGTAGGTACTCACAGTAATGGTTACATTCTTGTGGGGAGTAGGTACATGCACATAACACATTTTAATTCTTTTTATTCCCCTTTCTTCTTCTCTTCCTTTTCCATGTCTAGAGTCCCTTCTCATTTGCAAAAGAACTATCCCCTATTTTCTATCTCGTTTTGTTCTTTAAATTATTTATCCTTTGGGTTTCTCATGTAAGAGAATTTATGCTATACCTAAGCTTGTGTGTCTGATTCATTTCACTTAATATGATATTAAACACTTTATTTTCAATATAGCTGAACAAATAAGATAAGATATAAAATAAATTTATTTGAAAAACATGAAGGCAAAACAAGAAAGCTTATATTCACAATGTGAAGTGGAAGTTGAAAGTAAATGTAAGTTGGGAAAAGACACTGGAGGATTGTTGAAACTATCATTTTTTATCATTCGTTATGTGAATTGATGATGCCAAGGAGTGAGGTGTGGGAGGGTCTGTATTAGGACTCCGGTGGTTGTCATTAGCTGAGATTTCAAACTCTCTGTTACATTAAGTGGAATTCTTTTCAGTTTTAGAAAATAAGAAAATTGTGACACATATGACAACATGGATGAAACTTGGAAGTCACTATACCAAACAAGCAAAATACAAAAGACAGATTATGTATTTCCACTTACAGGAAGTATTTCAGATAGTTGAATTAATAGACAAATTAAATCAAAAGTGGTTATTGGGGCTGGGTGAAGGGAGCAATAGGATGTAATTGTTTAATATATATAGAATTTCAGTTTAGGATAATGAAAACATTCTGGCAATGAATAGTAGTGATGGTGGCAAATAATGTCAGAGTATTGAATGCTGTTGAACTATATACACTGAACCGGATTAAAATAGTAAATTTTCTGTTCTGCATATTTCACCATAATTTTTTAAAACAGATAATATAAATGTAACATGGGAAAATAGATCACTAGAGGAAAAGAAAGAGTGAAGAAATAACAGTACTTGAAGAGACATTAAAATCTATAGAAAAAAATGAGCTATATAAAAAAATGATGTTCAAGTAGACATTTCTATGGTAAAAGATGAACTTTGATTCCTTTGTCACATCATATACAAATTAATCTGCAGCTGAGTAGCACTATTAAACCACAAAGGACAAACTTTAAGAAACAATTTATAATGATATCTATATAATTATCAGTGGAAAAGATTTTTTCTTATGGCTGTTGGAACAAAGTGTCATAGTCCAAGGGTAACTTCAAATATGTGAATTTGTTACCTTACTATTCTGGAGCCAGATGTCTAAAATCAGAGCACTTGTAACACTATGCTTCGTTTGAGAAGCTGGGGAGAATCCTTTGTCCCCTTCTAACTTCAGATGATGACCATGCATCCATGGTGCTCTTCAGTTTGCCCCAGCATCACTCTACTCTGTCTGTTGTCTCTGGTGTTTTACCTGTGTGTCTCTTCTCTGTACCTGACTTTCCCTCTTCTTGAAAAGACAACTTTCCTACTGTATGGTATAGTATCCTATTCCTCTGTGACCTCATCTTAACTGATTACAACCTGTTACATTTATTTTCAAATGCTGTGCTAGTACTTTTAGTACCATTTTCTTTTCCACAAAACCCAAATGTGTAAGAAAAATCCTCCAAAGGCCTGACAATATGGACTCCCATTTGTACACTGTGGTGTGTGAATATGTGTGTGCATGTGTGTGTGTTATTGTTTGGAGTGGAGGTCTCCGCTCTGCTGCCTAGCCAGAGCTCAAATTTCTGAATTCCTCAGCCTCCTGAGTGCTGGTTTGCAACAAGGATATTTCAAATAAAGTTATAAAGTGTTGGGAAATGGAACTTCAACTTACCTCTTTTGGGAGGCTCAATTAAACCCATAACAAAAAAAAATTAACCTTGAAGAAAATAAGTAATACATCTGAGCATAATAAACAAAAATGAGAAACTTCTGTCTTCTGTAGGATGTATCAGAGAAAAGATAGAGTGAAAAAGAGATCAGAAGCCTTTTACCCCATTTCGGTTATCATGACACCCTAAAACAAACATACACTCATACACACAAAACAATAATTTAACATTATCATTTTATTGAAAGAGTAATATACACTTCAGACTTGCGGTATAAAAATAAAGTAAAAATTAATCCTTCTCAATCCCAGGTACTGTAATTTAAAAAGTCTGTTTTAGTCTTAAATCTTAACTAAAAACATTCTTCTTTGCTTTGAACTTCTAAAATTCTCCATATATTTCTTCTTTATTTCTTCCCCATAATGATAGACATACATTCATTTGAACATTATTTACAAATATATTTTGTGTGTGGGCTACATTCAGGTACTGGATACACAGTTGTTATTAAGATTAAGTGTGTCCTGGTGTTATAGTTTCATGAGAGAAGACATAGTTTCACTAACAGGGTAACAATTTGCTAGCAGGTAACATCCTCATTAGCATTATGGAAAAATAAAGTGAAGGGTGAGGCAGTCAAAAAGGCCAGCTTTCTATGGTAGGTTGCAAAATTAAATTCAAAGGAGTCTTTTAAAAGAAGACTTAGGTGACCAAAGCACATAATAAAACTGCTTTGCACCAATAATGAAATACTTGGCTACTGAAAAAGTAGAGAGACGTGTATTTTGGCTCATGGCCCTGGAGTTCCAGTCCAAGGTCTGGATGTCCCATAGCTGTGGGCCTCTGGTGAGTGTCACACCATGGCAAGTGTGAGTGTCAGAGTGAGCAGTCACATTTGGAGCCAGGGAAACAATGGGGTCCTTAAATTCCTCTTGAGAACACAGCTCCAATGCCCAAAGACCTAATACCACCACTCTGTGCAATAAGTCTTTATACATAGGCCTTTGGGAAATATTCCTCTGAAGCACAGCACACATTTCAGTGAGTATCTTGGCAAAGAAGCATGGGTTAGATTATGCTGTCACAGTTTCACTTTGGGGTGATAGAAAAGTCCTGTAAGTAGAAGGTGGTGACAGTCATTTGACAGTCTGAAAATACTTAAAACCACTGAGTTGTCTGCTTGAAATGGTTAATAAGCAAATGTTATACATGTTTTACCACATAGACACTGTGTAAGATCTGCCTGATTTTGAAATAAGAAACACACACACACACACACACACACACAGCAATTAGAGATTAGACAACACCCTCCCACCCCCACCCCCACAACTTGTTAGACTAAATATAGGAGGAAAAAAATGTCTTGTGTTTCAATTTGAAAAGAAAAGTAATTGATGTTTTTGAATTAGGTCGAAATAAATGATACAGTCTTAAACAGATAAATATGAAATATTGATATTTGATGTGAGGAGAATCTCAGCATTTGGTTCTTTTCTGCTGTTGGTCATTACCTGTGTTTATCATTTCTACTTTCCCAATTCTTCTCCATCATTTTGTATCAACTGACCATCATCACAGAATCCTTTGGCAAAATCATTTTCAGGGATTTTGGTCAGCCCAACTTTTGGAAGGGAGAAGCACAATCCATTCAGAATTAGTTCCTGCCAGATCTCTGAACATAACTTTATTTATTTCTTAAATTGATGATAGTACTCTGAAGGCAATTTCCTTATTTTTGCCAAATTCAGGCGAAAGAGAAAAATCCTACAAGGTACTGGACATTATTGATTTCCCTTTGTATATTGCAAATCTTTTTTTTTTTTTCCTCTTGTTTCTTAAGATGAGGTCTTTTCATACTTCTCAGGCTGATCTTGAAATCCTGGACTCCGCCCTCAGCCTCCTGAGTTCTATGACTATAGGTACGCCCCGATGGCTGGAGGGCCACACTCGATGTCTTGCTGGAGCTTTGCCTCCTAGACGGGGGTCTCTTAGTGGTGTTCTGTTTCTTTCAATATGAGACTGTTCCTGAAGTGACCCCTGTGGTGACTGTTTCAGAGATGGATGGTTGCTCTTTCTCCTGGAATCTCCCCAAGGACTAAGTGATAAATACAAAAGATGTTAATGGCTGCATAAATGTTTCAAACCCGAAGATCTTCTAGATTTTTTTCTAGAATGATCTTGCGTGATCTTTCAGAAATTTTATTTTCTTAGAATAAAGTGATTTATTTTCAGAAGTGTTAAAAATGTGTATTTCAGAGACTTTTAGTTGTGGCCGATGCTCTTTGCAAATTCTGAAATCTTCACAGTCTTTCATCCTAAAGGATGAATCGTCACTTTGAACTTACTGCTTTTTTTTTTTGGAGATCATTTAGCTAAGTAAAAAGGCGCCAAAAAAACTGGCTTCTTGGTCCCAGTCAATCAAGCTTTCATTAGTTACAGAGACAAAAATTCTGTCATTTTCTTTAAGCTCAAACACACCTCCTTGATAGATGGAATACAGTCCGTATTCTGACTCTTTGGACCAACAGCTATTTCTTGCACTCTTCATCAGCATTATAGGTTCAGGGTAGTTTGTGAATTTGTAAATATATTGTACCATTTGCTTGTTTTTCCTTCTGCTGTCTTCCTTTGAGGCTGAAGTTTCTTCACTTTCTTGAAAGCGAAAGTATATTTGGGAATAGATGTAATAAAGCCCTGCTTGATGGATAACCAGCTCTCCATTCCTCAGATGCAAATTATTCAGGAATGAATGTCCTTTCCTTGATGACTCCCAGTATGATACTTTGTAGCCCAAAGCCTTTTCATTCTGAGAAGCTGGATAAAGATGAGAGAGGAAAGAGTTAACAGCAGAGAATTTGTACAGAGCAGGAAGTTCATTGGCTGTGCTCAGCCTATATTCTTGTTGGTCTTATAATAGATCTCAGTCTAATGTTAAACTTCTTGCCCCTTCAATCTTATGTGAATTATATTCTCTACTCATAAAATCAGGACGCTCCTTTATTACTATGCTCTTCTGGGCATCTCTGGCCGTTCTCTACTAAATCTAACAATTAGACCACTTGGCACTATGAGTCAGAGTTGATTGTGCCAAGTGGTCTATTATTGTAAAATACATATTATCATTAATCCTCCTCAAAACACTCCCCCTTCCTTTGAACACACTTGTCCCACTCTTCCTGTCACTCTCTGAGGTCGTTCTGGAAGTTGTCTTTCGTGTCATTTCAAAGCATGATTAAAGAATGTGGCTGCCAGTGTCACCCAGTGGAGAGGCAGGCTTGAAAAACAAAAATGCTGCCACTTTACTCACGAGCTCCGGCACCAGAAGACTTCTGGCTCTTCCTCAAAGTCAGTATGATCATGAAAGGGAAACATTTCTTACGGATTCCGGATATCAAGGCAGCCATAGCAGTGCAGCTAAGGTTAAGTCACAGAGGACTTCCAGAGCATAAAGTGGCAGGAATGATGGGATCAGTGTGTTTAAAGCAAGGAGGAGTATTAATGGCAATGTGCCTTTTATTATAATAAACTGAAAAATCCACAGTGTTTTCCGATCACACCATTTACGTAGGTCAAGAGAAGATGAGTTCCAACTCGAGCACTTACAGAACCTGTCTAGTACTACAAAATTATATTGACATCTGCTTCAACAGACAAAAATCACACTTAATGTATTTTGGTTAAACTAGGAAACTGACATTTTGGCAGTTTCCTGTGGTTGTACTTAATATAACAACCAATAGGAGCTCCTAGTGATTCATAGTAAAAGGAAATGATTTAGAACCTTTGAAGAGGAGACTTGATGCAACTACAGAAAATAAAGAATGCAAAATGGCAGAAGGAGTGATCCTAAGAGAGAGTGAGGGAGAAAGAAACTGAAGAAGAAAAAGCCAAAGTGGAAATCCAGCAATCTCAGAGTTAAGATTTTCCCATTTCATATTTTTCTTGAGGCCAGTTATACTATGGCAGTAATTGAGCTATTTGTCTAGAATTTTACTTGTGAAAAGTCAATCTGAGATTTGATTATTACTGATCATTTTGTAGATAGCTACATAAATATTGCAGGTACAAGTTTAAAACCATAAACTTGTTGCAACTATTTTTCCATTAGCTTCCGCTAAGTCGGATTTAAAATTTTTTTCTTTTCACTGCTGAGGACTGAGTGCCATGGCACGTGCGAGCTAGGCAAGTGCAGCACCACAGAGCTACATTCCAGGCTAACGCAGACACGCACTGCTTCTCTCACCCAGGCTGAAGGATCTGGTACTTTTCCGAGTGGTCCCTGTTATGTGAGCTGCTGCTCTCTGTGATCCTCTGTCTTGCCTTTGGGTAAGACTTATTTGACTTTCTGGAAGAGAAATGATAAAGAATTATCAGCACTTATTAAGCCAGCTTTTCAAAATACATTGCTGTTCACCGCAGGTATCACTCAGGTATTGTAAACACACTGAACTTGCAAAGTCGATGCGGTGGGTTTTCATGAAAATAGCTCATGTTTGAATATGATGACCAATCAACTTCAACTTATATTTAATTTGAAAAGTACTTTAGATGGAAAGATTAAGCAGATGGATTAGAATTTATTAGCTTGTAAGAGAAAAGGTCCAAATAAGATATAACAAAATAAAAATTCTGGCCTCTTTCAAAAACAAAATGAAATGAAACAAAAATTTAAAAAAACTGTGGACTTGTAATAATTCTTCTGAAGGACTTACTGTGTTTAAAAACCAAATATTGGCAAATTTCTACTTTTAGTTATATATAAAAAATTGGAGTACTACCAATTATTGCCATCTCAATCATTTTCTTTTTCCCTTTTGCTAGTAGCTACTACTGATTCTAAAGGAGTCATAATGATAAAAATTTTCATGGATACTACAATCTGGTACTCAACAGTCTTTCCAAACCTTCTGCACCATCACCAAAAAAGAGACAGGAATTGACATATGAGCCATAATATTCAGAGTATGAGCATATAAATTACTGATTCACTAGATCATAATAAATAAGATTTCATTAACCACCAGCCAGACTACTTATAGTAGTCTTAAAAAATACAAATCCCATAAATTTATCTCTAAAATATCATCCCAAATTTCCCAGGAGTGCTTATATTGGTTATTAAAATAAATTGCATTTTTTGATTGAATGTATATTACCAAGGTACCATACTATGTAGTACAGGACTACATAGATTTATAATTGATTCAGCTGACTAAGCCCTTAGGGACTTACAATATTTTTTGGAAGATAAGAATTAGTAAGTGCAAATGTATCTATAAGAAACAGAAATGAAAGATGTCAGGTATGCAAAGGAGAGAAGGATTCCGATTTATTGGAGAGCTGAGATCAGGGTTTGTGGAGGAGACAGTAGCAAGAACTCTTTCTTTCACTTTCTACCGTAAAGCAAAATGCCCATTACATCTGTGCCCAGTACTCCTCTAGGATAAGGAGGAAGAATTATCAACAAGCAAATGCAATAAACTATTAGTGGTACAGGGATAAATGTCAGAACAGTATGAAAACTGGAGAAAAGTATCTCATGAGCTGAACCAGTGGCTTGAGACAGAATGCAAAAAGCATTCTTGGGACAGGTCTAGGAGCATCTCAGCTCAAGACGTGAATAAAGAGCTGGAATGTAGAGGATGTGATGTTAGGTTAAGAAGTTTGGACTTTATAAGATATGGGGAGATTGGAAGGCGTTGTTTGGGAAAGTAAAGAAACACGTGTTGTGATTCAGGTTGCCTGACACAATTGGGTCTGATAACCAGAAGATGAGAAGGCTGGAGATTAACAGGTAAGTTAATAGATGGTAATTGATGAGAATCAGGCAGTACCCCTCATCTAGACTTATTGCAAAGGGATTTTGCAAAAGAGAGGATAAAATTTCTTAGAGGAGGCATGAATGGAAGATGAGAAATTTCTTGCAATTCTCAGGTATTTACTGTAAATTGCACAGGATGGGTAGGTGTTTACACCACACAGAAGACAAAATATAGCATGGAGATGCATAGGCAGTTATGCATTAGTTCCAGAATGCTCACCTTTCAAGGTTGCCTTGTTCATTTATCTTTAACCTTGACTGTTAAATAATTCATCATGCCTGGCCACATTCTAACCCTTAACACTTTGTTTTAAATGTTTGGTACTGAATCCAATCTGCACTTGAGGTCATTGGAAGGATATGGGAAAGCCTAGATTTTAAAGCAAAATTGAAAGAGGAAATTTCTACTGGTTATGGTAAACAATTCATAGAAAAGAAAAATGAATATGTGTATTTTGGTGTCATGGTTACATCTTGATATCCAGAGTAGAACATGATTTCCCTGAGCTCAGTTATACAAGATGAAGAAATGGACATATTGTCCATCTTTGAAGATCTTTAATCTCATAGAGAAGCAGAAAGTGTATATATATCTATCCAGGAAAGGCCAGGAAAGGCCTATGTGAAGGAAGAGGTCACGATGGCGAGCCACAAAGGAGCAGGAAAGCCAAAAATAGAAGAAGCCAGATGGAGGGCTGAGGACTCCAGCCTGGGCAGCTGTACTGCAGGGACGTGGCTCAGGGGGAGGCCGCTGCCCTGAAGCCAGAAGCGGCTATACACAGAAAGCACAGATGCGAGACTGCAAGTGGCCAGGAAACTCGGTGAGGAAGGCACAGTGTGGCAAGAGGTTTTTGTGTGAAGAGAGTCAGAGTGTGGTTGTGGTCAGAAGCACAAAAGATGGGTAAATTTGGGGGCTTTTACTGTTTTATTGCTTGGAATGTTGAGAAAAGTTTTAAAATGGCTTTTCTATAGCACAGTAAAGGTTTAAATAGTAAATAAATAAGGTAAGAAATTGAGGTAAAAGGAAAATTCACATGGAAAAAGTAAGATTAAGAGGAAGTAAAGTTCCACCATAGGGGTGCCACAGATTTGGTTCTGAGATTTCCAGCAGCCAGTGAAAGGTTTCAGCAGGATCAGTAAGTGGCTTGAGATACAAAGCAGCAGGGCAGAGACGAGATGTGTGGATGGAAGCGGAGAGAAGAGAGAACCATTCACCCTCTCATGAAGTTAACAGTAACAAGGAAAAATAGCAAAAACATTTACTACCTTGAGATGTAGGAATGGTTTCCTCAAAGGCTGTCAAAATCATCTGTAAATAGTATTGAGTAAAACTTGTTAATGGCCCTGAACATTTTTAAACGGACTACAGAATGTTAATATTCTTTTGCTCATGCCTAACAGGACATTTCTATGTAAGCAATCAGTCTAGGAAGCTTAAGTTGTTTAAGCATAAGGTTTGTAGGGGGATGGAGTTGGGGTAAATATTGAGATATCTGTCCTTACACCGTGATTAAAGAACCAGCCCTTCCCAGGAAGGTTCTGTACCTGCATGAATTCTTTGAAAGGTCTCATTGGAACAGTGCAAGAGGAGGGGACACCTGACAAGATAAGTAGGTCTAGTGTCCCCCGGGTTTCCGTGTGGCCAGTGAAGTTGGCAGTCATATCACGTTACTGTCTGTGTGGGATTATGTCTGTGTGTGTGTGTGTGTGTGTGTGTGTGTGCAAGAACTCTGTGGAACAGAGCCCACAGTTGAAATTATTGAACAGACCCAAGCCTTGTGGCAGAAAGCACATTTTTCTCTTACGATGCCTACAGACATACAGCCCACAAAGCCGTGACTGGGCAGCACCATTCTCTTCTTTCCGAGGCTGTGGCTGAGGCATTTGTGCTCATGGTAAAGATGCGACACCAAGTTCCTACATCTCTGCTAATGATTAAGTGAATTTCCCCAAACCGGTAAAAAAAAAAAAAAAAAAAAAGTGAGAACTAATCCTTTCTATTAAACGAAAAGAACCTGACTTAGCTTATTGGTAGCTTTTTATTTATTTATTTATTTTGAGACAGGATCTCACTGTGTGCACAGGCTGCCCCAACCTCACAATACTCCTGCCTCAGCCTCCCAAGTGTTAGGCTGACAGGTATTCCCACCACACCCAGCTTTGTCCACGGCTTCCAAACCCCCTTCACTCAGCTCTGCCACCTCTGTGTACTTGGGTGGTCACTGTCCTCCTTTCCCTGTCACTATTGTTAATTTTGCAACTTCTAGCACTTGATTTCTCTGTACTCCTACCAGAAGAAGCCCTGGCTCCTCCTCTGCCTCAAGCCCTGTCCCAGGAGGAGCACTCAGTGCAGTCTTCAAGGCTGTAGGGTGGGAGGAGGGGAGCAGGAAGGAACGTGAGTGGTTTTTCTCTCTCTTCCTCCTCTGTGAGTCCCTTGGTTTTCCTCACTCTTGCTCTTTGTCCTCTCTCATTTTGGGACAGAAGGGAAGGAAAGAAGAGGAGCAGAAGGAGAGGAAAGTCATTCTTCTTCCTCGTTAGTAGCATCATGGAAAAGAGATGACAAGAGGAGTCAGTCTGGAGTCAATCCAGTCTTTCCTCTCCTAGCCCTGTGAGACCGCGCTAGGTACTTAGCAGACCTGCATTTTCCCTTCTCCTTCAGTTTAACAGTGTCTGTGTGAGGATTCAATGAGATCATATACAAAATGAAAGTAGGATATGTAGGGCCATAGAATGTTTAACTAATGTGATGAATGGATGGAAAATTCTTGTCTCCTCCCCCTCAGCACCCCCAAGTCCTCTCCCAGCTTCTCTCTGCTCTAGTTGGTATCTAGGTGTGTCTGGGTGGGAGAGAGAGCACTGAAGGAAAATCCCCACTACTTCCCTGACCTCCCACTGCCAGCCTGGCATCCAACTGGCTCCTTGGTTTGCAGATATCTGCCCTACTTCTGAGGGCAGCATCTCCCAGCAGCTGGGTCGCTGCCCCACCTTCAGGCCCAGGGACTTCAAAGTTTCCCTCCTGAGGGTCTTCAGGAGCCTTCCTCATACTAAGCTTCTCTTGGTCCTCAACTCTTGAGCAGTCACAGCTGTTTCAGTACAGCTGTGTGCAGTGGGTGGCCCAGTCCCAGGCCTGGCTTCCAGGGAAGTCATGGAACAGATGTGTTCGTGCAATGCCCTGGAGGAGATCCAATTTCATTTCCATAGAAACAGCATCATAGTGATGTTCAGATCTGTGAGGACTGCTCAAGGCCATACCCCAGAACTCTATAACCATCAATAAAGCACTGTTTCTAAGGCAGAAAGTGAGTATCAAACAATAGACTTAACAAACAAGTCTACAGTACGTCCTCCTCCCACTCCGGGAGTTCCCCCAATGTATCTTTAGACAATGTAGCAGTGTACTTATGGCTTCTTAGGTCACAGAGCATTTTTAATATCATGTTCTCATCTGACCTTTTCAAGAAGGCTAAAGGCAAAGATTGCTAAATGCTATCTTACAAAGAAGAGATCAGCCAGAGAAGTGATAGTTTGATCTATCACATTGCTAAGAGTAAAATCAGTTAACTATGTTTAGGAAAATTAACTGTTAGCTAACACACTGTTTCTGCTAGAGAGCCTGTGTAAGCAACTTCTGTAAACAGATATATTTTATAATTTATCATTTATTGACTGTAAATTAAAATATCATCATCACCTTCTATTTCTTAAAGTATCTCTTTTTCTCCACGTGCCATTTCTGAATGGAGACAAAGCAATAAATAAATATATGCTTGGTTTTGGATATTAACAATATGAGAAAAATATAAAACATCATTGTTTGGCTTCTTTTATCTTCTCAATGAAAAAAACACCCATCCCTTATTACGGTATGACCATGAATGCAGGTTCCTCTCTGTGTCTCAATTTCCACCAGGGCAGTAATAAGGTTAGACTAGAGGAGGGAGCTATTTGAGGTGGAGGAATGGGCACCAGGCCAGGGCTCTAGGCCATGCCATTTTCTCACGCTCTACGAATTTGGGGCAAATCACTTAAACACACTGGGCCTCAGGTTCCTCATTTTTATGATGCACAGTCTAGACTCCATGATCTTAACGATTCCTTCTCTTCGGACCCTCTGTGGCCACTGGTATGGTTACCTACCTTTCTAACAAACTGATGTAGTTTCCACTTGAGTTGCCAGCAGGGGCTGTTCATACTGCCATCATCCTGGGGGTCCCAGGAATTGTCGTCCTCCTTTAAGAAACACGCAATGCCACTTTTGGAGTACTTCTCCTGGATCTGGTTTGGGATGGAATATAACACAATATTATGCTCAAGAGTCTTCTGTTTTTCAGCATATAGAAGTTTAAAATAACAGAAATGGATGATGGTTTCAGAGAGTTTTGGCACCTTGAGTAAGTTCATGCTTTAAATAAAGTAGTCATGCTCTCCTTTGTGTTTTGACTAAAGTCGAAGATGATGGGAAGAATGCAGGTGTGGCTCAGGGACCCTGGGTCACGAGTCCCTTGCCTGCCTCCCTCACTAATTAGCTGGATGTCGCCGCACACATTGCGTCTCCTCTTCAGTGTGTGCTCCTCCTTAGTTTCGAGCAGATGCAGGTGGTGATGTCTCAAGCCCCTTCAGCTCTTACGTGAAATGAGCCTCATTCGAAAGCTGAAAACCTACCTAGATACAACATAGACAGTGGAGTTTAAATTCTAGGATCCTAAGTGAGGTTAGTCAAACTCTTTGGCATATGAATAATGTTCTCTTTCTTAGAGCTTTGGTGACTGAGTTTATTCCAATTATTGATATGATTTTTAGTCCTTTGGATAGCACTATCTGAACTACCTTACCATTAGAAATCTGTGTAATGTCACACAAAATGCCCACACTAGCCAGACACTTACCTGCAGAGACTCTAAATAGCATTTGAATGTCTTCTGTCTCCTTCTGATTGAGGAAGAAGGATCATTGACTACAAAGTCCTCACTTGTGTCAACAAGTCCTTGCTTGATGTTATAAACACACACACCCTAAACCACCTAGAACACTTCAGGTTGTTATTAGATTAGTGAAGAAAAACAGAAAGACCTCACAGGCTAGAAGGTTTTCTTTTGCACTTCTTTCCTATTTAATTTTGTTTTTCTAACAATTGGGATTTAATAAATGTTGTTTTGTTGTAAGAAGTCTTGCTTTACTCTTATCTGGGGAAGCAAATGGGATAATATTATTATTATTTAAATCTATTATTTAAAGGTAAGGCACTACACAGCTGAGAAAAGGGATCAAACTTAAAGATGGTCTGTTCCTACCTACAGAAAAATAATCTCGTTTTAAATAAAAACAACCTTACTATTAATGAAAGGTCTTGGCTAGAGTCACACAGTCTTGTATGCAGCCATGTGTCCTTTGCACTTTTGATCAAGTGCAAAAGTACAAACCTGAGTTAATGAATCCCTTCCTTATAGCCTAGTTTTCATTTACTTTAAAACAAATGACTCTTTGCTTTCAGTCTTCCTTTTTAAAATTACAAGAGCAGGACATTCCTCCTAGGAGATGGGGTTGAGGGTGACGGCTGAGTCCACTTGAGCTGAGCCGTCACTGACCGTGGAATCAGATGACATTTCCTTGCTTCTACTCACCCTAAATGCTTCCACCACAGACATATAGTTGCCTTTCCAATTTACTTACAGCTGAAAAGCCTTTCCAAAGAAGACTTTAGTGACACACACTTCAGAGATAGGAGAGCATGTCTGGCAAACTCAGTAAGAGGAAGAAAAGAAGAGCTGAAAACACAAATTTTTTCCAGGAGGGGAAAATTTTCTTGACAGTATTCCTGTCAAGCCAGTATGAGGAAGTTGATTAAGCTGAACAAGTAAGCTCATTAACCTCTGTCCCTTGTTGGGACATGAACCACGAACCTGGGCAGAGCAGGGAGGGAATGTTTTTCAAGAACTGAGGACTATCTCACTAGGAAAGTTTTGAGAGCCTGCAGGCTAAGGTTATGGGCGGGAGTGGTAGAGGTGACTGCCATAGGGCACACAGGGTGGCTAGCAGCAACCTGAGACAGGAGGCCGACAGACTTACGTCACTCCACTATTGCTCAAAGGTTGATGAAGCCTGGATGTATTCAGGCTACACAGACCACCATGAAGACATAAAACAGTCAAGTTCACATTTTAAAAAGTTAAAACAACAACTGCCAAATCTAAAAACATAAAACAAAAACAAATTGCAAATCAATTCATGGAAGCGCTCACAGTCCAAACACATTTCCTTGTTAACCTTTGGATGACCTCTTATTCAAGGGGTGGAGATCAGAGAGTGTGTGTGCAATTTGGTGCTTGGCTGTTTGCTCTTAAGACTGTATACAGATATCATGTTCTTGAAATCTATATGAAAATCGTATATGATAGCACAGATATTTTTATGACAGTTACTGTAGAAAATTTATCAAATATAAAGAAAAAAAGAAAAGCACCCATTATCTTGCTATCTAGAGATCACAGGTGTTAACATTTTGGTGTTTTTCTTTTTAGACATTTTTATGCATAAGTATTGATTTCTTATGATAATAAGTTGGTGGTTCTGCAGATATTGGCCAATGCTGGAGACTGAATATGTGGCAATTTGTATGTTTTGGGTATTCCAAGAAAGATAAATGATGACTAATTTGATGTGTCCCCCCCCTTTTCATCACCTTTTTTTATCACAGGACATGGCAAGCTGGAGCTATTGTCTAGTAACCACATGTGAGTGCTCGGTGTGGGTGGCTGTGTGATTGCTGAGAGATTGCTCTTGCAACGGATGCCTGCTCTTCAACCCAGGAAGCCCTTTGTTCTGAAAAGTGGGTTTCCATGGTGATTGCCCTGATGTCATCAAAATGTGGTAGCTGGCTTAGTCCAACGCCAGCCAGTCTGGTGGTTGAGGTGGGCAGAACAGACTCCTTTTCTGCCACAGAGATTTTGAGATAGCAGCACTGACTCTCCGCTGCCCAAACTTTAGTCTCTTGCCAATCACTCACTGTAAACCACAAACAGCATGAAGGGTCATTTAGGGGAATCTATGGAAAGGGTTGCACGTCTCCTCTCTGTCATCAACTGTAAAATGGGGATTGGGAGAGCAGGAGAGGGGTATTCAAAGTTCCTCCCAGCTCTCAGTTCTCTATAATATATAATTAGTCACAAACTGTTCTTTTTGATGAACTAAGAGAGATTAGTAGTATAGTTATCTATCTAGTATACATATACATACATAAATTTATATATGTTTACCAATATACATATAACCTTTTCCTTTCTTCCATTTTTCCTTTCACCTATGCTAGTAATTCTATCCTTTTGAGCACTTGCTTTCTTTTGCATTCTTACAATATCTATTGTACATTTTGGATTTTATTACTTTTTCAGTTTTTTATTATTATTTGTTTTTTATACTAAAGAGACAATATTTACAAATGTGAGTCTGATTTATTTCACTTATGAGTATAGTCATAAGTTGCCTCCATTTACCTATAAAAACCTCAAGATCATCCTTTTATATAGCGGAGTAATATTCCATTGTATAAAAATACCACATCTTTTTCATCCACTCTGCAGTTGATGGGCATTTTGGTTGTTTCCAAGATTTACTATTACAAATTATGCTGCTATAAACATGAATGCACATATATTGCTGTGATATGACATTTTCAATTTTTCTGGGAAAATACCCAGGAGAGGAATAGCTGGATTGAATGGGATTTCCAATCCTAGTTTTTCGCAGAATCACCATTCTGATTTGCACAATGGTTGCACCCGTCTACACTCCCACCAACAGTGAAGCATTCCTTTTTCCCCACAGCCCCACCAACATTTGTTATGGTTTCTTTCTTTCTTTTCTTGTTAGGTGGAGGAAAATAACAATATACACAAGACTGTTGGCCCAGGGCATTAAAAATTTACAGATTTTTTAAAAACAAAAACACACACAAAAAGAAGTTATCTCAGGTGTTTTTTACCACAGCACCTTGCTCTTGTGTTTCCTTTAGAGAATTTGTAAAACTGATAATTGGAGCATTTTTAAAATTTTTTTAATAAAAATGAGTTGGAAAAAACAATAAGCTGTCAACTGCCAGCCTGGAGAAGGTGACAGGCCAAGTGTGTGACAGCTGTTCTGAATTGTCTTCCGCTAGCCAAAAGCCTATATGGCCTTCTTTTGGACGAATCTTGAAAATGTTTATTTAGAAAACAAAGACAGAGAAAATACTGGAGAGGTTCTGAATTCCAACAGGGTACGAACCATTAGGGCTTTCTGCGCTAAAGGATGAACATGCACTAATTTATGTGAACAAGCCATTTACCACCAGACTACAATGCCAGTTTCCTCTACTGCAAACAGTGTTCTGTGACAAAAAAAAAAAAAAAAAAAAAAAAATTCTTGGTGGCAGCCATTCTTTCTGGAGTGAGATGAAATCTCAATGCTGCTTTAATTTGCATTTCTCGAATGATCAGTGATGGTGAACATTTATTCATGTATTTATTGGCCACTTGTACTTCTTCATCTGAGAACTGTGTGTTCATCTCAGATGCCCATTTTTGGAGAGGGTCTTTGAATTTGGGGGGCTTGATGTTTTTCAATTCTTTATATGTTCTGATATAAGTCCTTTGTCTGAGGGGTTGCTGTCTAAAATTCTTTCCCATTCTGTGGGTTTTCTTTTCACTCTGTTGGTGATTTCTTTTGAAGTGCAAAGACTTTTTAATAAGACGAGATCCCAGTTGTTGATTCTTTGAAGTACTTTCCGCGTTATTTGCGTTTTGTTAATGAACTCTTTGCCTACCCCTACATCTCTAATACTTCTACCTACATTGTGTTCCAGAAGACTTAGTGGTCCTGTTTTAAAATTTAGATTTTTGATCCATTTTGTTTGACTAATCACTTTTGTATCTAGATTTTGTAACCTGAACAACTAGTTCTGAGATAACAATGTGCAATATACTAACTAGAGTTAATTCCCTACTTTTTTTTTCTTTTTTGAAATTCTGCATCATTTCTATCCTTCTTTTTTATTTTGATATTTTTAATTAAAAAATATATAATTAGTCAAATCAGGGATGGTGGTGCATCATGCCTGTAATGCCAGTACTCAGAGGCTGAGGCAGCAGGATCACTGTGATTTGAGACCAGCTTCGGCTATATAATGAGACCCTAAGTCAAATATATATACACATTCAAAATGTACAAAACAAATTAAAATCTTCAAGTTTTGCATTCATAGTTTCAGAAGTTTTATACAGATGAGTAATACATACAGTAAAACAACAGCAAGCTTTTCTTTGTATTAGTACTTGGACTAATTCCCAGGTATAAAATGGCATGAGCAGGCAAATGCTGAGTCTGTCTGATAACTTCTTTACTAGGAACTTTACTCATGACATGTCTGTGTCCAAGGAGCAAGCAGAAAACCAGTTCATTGTATTCTCACTTATTGTTGTTAGTACAAGAAGACACAATTCTAAAACCAAACATATTCCAAAGGACCTGGCTTCCTCTATCTCACCCCTACCCCCAATCTTACAGGAAGGGGAAATTTGGCATTCCAAGCCTTGGTTCTGGTTTTAGTTTCAGATGCATTATTATTCTGTCCGCTCATTTTTGAATGACTTATCTGTGGAAAGGCTTTCATCAATTAATTTAAAATATTTAAAAGAAAGGAGTGGGGGAGAGAAGCTGCCATGAAGTCAGAACAAACAAGCAGTGCACTAGGCATGCTGCCTGTACAGGACCCAAGTCTAACTTTTCTGTGGTATCTGTCCAAAATCCACTGAGATTATGCACATCTGCTTGGCTTGCTGCGTGTGTGTTAGTGGCGCCTTCCACGCTTGTTCACTCACTCAGCAAATATCTTGTGAACACTTTCCTGCATGGGAATCACCTGCTGACCCCATTGGTGTGACAATGAGCAGACAAAACCCCTGCACTGATCCAGTTACCCTTGCCCACAGGAATTCACAAATCAAGAGCACAAAGGATTTGGAAGAAAGCACTCAGGAATGGTAGCAGCCGCTAATATTCTAACATACGTACATTTTTTAGACAAAAAAAAACTAACAAAAACTCTCAGGAGTTTTGTTGCCCACATCTTTTAGTAACTAGTAGAGCCAGTTGTGCAAGTGTATTTGGCTCACACTTTTATAAAGCTTTCAGTAATTAGGTGCATTAGAGTCTGCTGATAGAAAAATAAGTATTTATTTATTTATTTTGCTGTAGTTTTCAAGGAGAAGCAAGCTGAGAGACTGACAGGCAGAGAACCCAGCAGTTGCTAAGATTGCATTGTACTGACCTGTTTCAGTTCATTGGTGAAGTAAATGTAAGTCACCGCCACACAGAGGGATTGCAGGAGCACGGTGAAGATCAGAATCAACACACAGGTCTGCCCAGGACTGGGGCCCCCGAGGGTCTGCACAGAAGACATGATTTGACCAGAGTGTAACTATCCCATATGGGCCAGGCTCCAGCTTTTTGTGAGAAACAGGATCACAGTTAGCTCAGAGGGGTGGAGTCTGTTTAGTTTCACTTACTATACACTAGGAAAACAAATTGAGAAGTAGGAAGCAAGCCAGGGGGAGGAACAAAGGATCTCCATACAATAGCACAGCCAGCCCAAATTGAGGACATGGGACCTCTAAAGGGACTTAGGAATCCTAACTTTCTTCCTGCATGAAAGATTCATTGAAGGCAGACATGACTGTGTGGTGTTCGCTGGGTTATGTTGTCCTGCTTGGGATGAAGCTATTCACAACAGGAGGTAGAAGAGGTTAGGAATTTCCCCAAGGATGTTGGTGCTCAGGATTCAGTCTAGGACAGAGGACAGTTGATGATGGACACCCCAAGGACCAAGTCTGATGTCACGTTTTTATTGCATGACCTACAAGGTTAGAGAGGTTTTTATGTTTTGTTTTTGAGTTTTACATGTTTACAAATCAACATGTGGAAATGATACAAACCCATGCTCATTTGTTCAAGTATTGTTTATGGCTGGTTTTTGCTATGACAAATCTACTGCAGAAATGGCCAGAGAAATTGCATGCATTCCTCTTGTTTTTCACACTACTGTACTGTGTTAAATCTCAGTAGTGCAGTTATGCTTGATTTTTTTGTTTGCCCCATTAAGCCTGAACCATTTAGTATCTGGAACTTTATAGAGAGAGTTTGTCAACCTACTGGCTTCATTCTGCTCAAATACTGTAGTCAATTTACATACCTTACATATCAACAGTTTGGTAAAGACACAATATTTCTGATGTTCTTTGTTGACAAGTTATTAATTTTAACATTGAAAAACAATTTCTGACCTGGAATATGCTAATTAGCAAACTCTCCTAGTATGGTTGTAGCATTAAAACTATAGAATGTGATGGTTCCAGCTAGGATGTTGGACACCACCTGTGGGAGGCAACTCAGTACTAGGGTAACAGACCCAGTGCGTAGTTTACCCTGATACACACAGGAAAATGGCACCATGTCAGTGATTTTCAGTCTGGCCTTCCTTTTGGAATAATCTATAAGCCTTTAAAAGCATCACTGTTCTAGGTTCTCCTGCTCTTCTGCAAAATTAGGAACTCTGGTAGGGTCCAGATTCTGGAATTTTATAAAAAAATTTCCTCAGTGAATTATAATGACTGAATGAATACATAAAATTATATGCATATATCTTATCATTTGTGATTTGTAGCAACATGGATGGACTGTTCCAACCCGCAGGTAAAGTCAACAAAGACCATAGAGGGGGAGTGGGGATGAGATAGGGACAAAAGACACAAGAAATGGAGACAAGACAGGATCTGATCAAGTTTCATTTATTGGCAGGAAATGTTGGGTTTTTATAGGGTATGGAGAATGAGGGAGTGAAGCCTCTTGACATCAGCAAGTAACTAGGCAATGGTGGGTGGTCTTAGCCTAATTCAGGGAGGCACATGGCTTCAGGAACTTCGGGAAATAGACAAGATATGAAGAAATAGAAGCTTAGCTCAGAAACAGAAAGCTGCATTGTGCAGAAACAGAAACTAAACTGATACGATGGCTACTATTATCAAACCAAGGTTAGTCACAAGTCTGTCACAGAGGCTTCCCACAGGGAGGTTTCCCACAATGGACCTGGAGGACATTATGTTAAACAGTTAGTAGTATGTAAATCCAGGATTCTAATCTCATTAATTCTGACCCCAAAGCCTCACCCTTAACCAGCATCCCACACTACTGTACCAGCTCTAACCCCAAGAAGAAAGCCCACCAGAATTTGCAACTAATAACCACCTATTTAAGAAAACATTTTTATTTCAGTCATCTTATTCTAATTGAGGAGAAAAAAATTTTTTTTTGATTAAGGAGAGAGCTGTAGTCATGTTAGCTAAAATCTTGATTTTATTTCTCTCCCTATTTCCGTGTTTTTGGAATCTTAGCCAGAGAATTACATGCTTTGGGTTGCACATTGGCTATAACAACAGATTTTTTAGAGAAGAGCTCTTTATGTAGTCTTTTTATTTTTATATTAAGCATGCACAATAACGTCACTATGCTTAGGTGCCCTAAGAGCCTTTTCCTTTTGTTTGGAATTAGTCTCTTAATTTGCACAAAGGCTTTGTGTTAAAAGGAACTCATGTGCTCACTCTATTCAAGTTCAGTGGTTCTCAAACTCAGTGCACATTAAAGTCAGTCTGCTCAAAAAGACCCCACCTAACATCAGTTGAGGCCACATCTGTCCCTCCCCTCTGCTCTCATAACTCAGACAGCCTAAAATAAAGCTTAGGTCTCGGTGGTAAATGGGAAGAGGGGAGCAAACCCAGATACCTCTTCTTTGGAAGTGCATGCCCCATCTCTCTCTCCACTCATCTCAGCACTGTTTGCTCTCTTCTCAGTCTTGATGTCTTTCTTTCTGTAATGCCCTCAATCAAAGAAGGCCAGGACCAGGCATGGTGGTGCATGCCTGTAATCCCAGGACTCAGGAGGCTAAGGCAGAAGGATTGTCTCAAGTTCAAGCCCATCAAGGGCTACATAGGTGAGTTCAAGGCCTGTCTGAACTACATAGTGAGACCTTGTCTCAAAAAAAAAAAAAACAAACAAAAAAAAACAAAAGAAAACAATAACAACAACAACAAACCCAGAAAACAAATAGAGGAATTTTTTATTTTTTCCCACTTATATACCCTCATTCTGCTACAGAATCCTAGACCTCATGGCCCAGCTGCTAACAATAGTCTATTTTCTAAATGGTAAGAGAATTTTCATGACTTAAAACTTCTATACTCGATTTTCCTTGTTACTGTGAGGTATGTGAAAAGAACGAGTGTAGGAATGGATAAAGGAAAATAGAGATTCTCTCTCATAGAAATGATATTTCTGCATAGTCTTATTTTGAATGCCATAATCTAAATACCAAGACCTTCTTTCTCTTTGCAAACATTCTGAAACAAATTGTCATCTCTTTTCTGTATCCTTACCCTTTCCAAGGCAATATACTTTGGGTTAGGTTGGAGAATTAGGGAGTACTTATCATACTCAGAAAGGTGAAGAAAAAAAACATTGACATTTTTCACCACAGCCAATTCTATATTACTTCCCCATCTTTTACAGACTGGAAGCAGATATTCAGGGAAGTAGATTTGCCCTGTCTAGTGTTAATTGCCTTTGAATCCAGGACCCAGCTTCATATCACAGCTTTAGGTATCACATGATCACCAAGCTATATGTAGTCCCTATCATTTTGTGACCTATTCTGCACCCACGGAATCAGAGTGATTTCTGACAGTGGCCCTAGGAATCCACATTTTCAGCAAACACTCCAAGGGATTCTTTGGAACCTATGTTAGTCAGCTTTCCACTGCTGTGATCACATACCTGATATAGGAAGAAAGGACAGGACTGGGGATATAGCTCAGCAATGTAAGTGCCTACCTGGCAGGTGCGAGGTTATGAGTTTGATCCTCAGTATCAAAAATTTAAAAAGGAGGGTTGTCTTTTAGCTCATGGTTATTTTAGAACAAGAATGATTGACCCTGTTCTCTTTGGGCCTGTTGCAAGGAAGAACATCATGGTGAGAGCATATTCCAGAGAAAACTACTCACTTTCTGTCAGTCGGGAAGCAGAGAATATACAATAAGGGTTGTAGTGTGTGTGTGTGGGTAGTTCCAATTCTCCTTCAAGAACATTATTCCAATGTCGAAACATTCTTCCATTAGGTCCTACCTCCTAAAGCCTCCATGACCTCCCAGTATCAGTACAGGCCACTAAACTTTAGTGTATGGACTTTTGGGAACATTTCATGTATAAAGTATAGCAGAACTTTAATTTGGGACCTTGGTCTAGAGCACATCCTAGATATTGCTCTGAGTTTAGTCATGCCCCATCAGTTAACATTGAACCATTACTTCCTGTTCCGGCCTTCCTGCTGTAGATGAGCTTGCTTTTGTCAAATTTTATTTTATTTTATTTTGGTACTGGGAATCAAACTCAGGACCCTGCACTTGCCAGGCAGGCCTGTGCTGCTGAGCTATATCCCTAGCCCTGCTTTTGTCAGATTTTAAAATTCAAACTCCTTTTGTACATAGATAAAATTGATATGGTGACTTTTTGTTAAAGTTTTAGACATTATGTGAATCTAACATTTTTAAATACACACACTTAAGCCCACTTTCAAGGAAAAATGAATATGCAAAACACATAACCAGGCAGGAAAGAAACAAGAGATGGGAAATGGAACAGACAGGTGAGAAGACCCAAGAAAAACTGTTTTAATGCCATTATATAGCTCAAAAGTATAGACACAATGGTTACCACATATGTAAAAGGCAAGGTATGGCAGTAAAAGAATGTGAAATGTGAACTGTGGAGGGCATCAACATCTCTCTCTTGTGGGCAAGGGAAGAAATAAGAAAGTGCAGTGTGAAGGATGAGCTCCATCCTATGGCCAGGTGAAGTGGTGGGTGCTTAGAGATTGCAAGACTCCGAGTAGGTTCAGCTACCTCTCTTTTTTTGAGCTTCTTGAACTGTTAAAATGTGAGGAAAAGGCCAGAGCACTTCACAGATTGAGTACAAAATAAATGAAAGTTTTAGTAAATTAATGTTTTCAACATAAAACAAAATCCAAGGATTATTTTTCCTCTTTTATGCAGAGATGACATCAAAAGTCCCATCGGATGTCCTTTGTAAATGTAGGATCCAAGACAAAAACCTCTCTTGACCCTCACAGCTCTTCCTCCCTGCCCCAGTCATAGATCTGGAAGGAGGAATCCTTTTCCTCTGTGTTGGGGAAAACTTAGTGAGCTCTGAAGTGGGTGACAAGAAGATCATGGTACCAACACCCTCCTGCAGTCCTTAGATAAAAGCTTGCCTGTCTCCTATAGGGGTCTACCAGCCTGTTTGCCTTATCCCCTGAGGAAATGCCTCTGTGTGTTGTAGACTTCTTCCTCACACCAGCAGGTCTTTTGTCACCTCTAGGCTGGGACACTTGTTGCCAGGAGTGTGTCTTTCTAGAGAATTAGGTCGCTCCTGCAACTTGACTGGAATCCACAGTCAGTTAGTTTTAAAGGTGATTATATTTGAGAATTACGATAATTGATATGTATATACCTTATTTGTTTTATCTCATTATGAATAATATAGAGTCAAAGTTATTATTAGTATTGGATGAATCTGCTCACTGGCATCATGCATACCAACACCTGTGAGTCAGGATTCAGCTTCTTTAGATGAAGAATTTTTTAAAAAAATACATTTTGTAGGAGTCCAGTTGAAGAATTTTTCATGTATTTATGATCTCCTCCAATCTTTTACATCATTCTGTAACTTTTTATGGAACTACTAAGTCTTCCCAAAACATTTGACTTAATTTGTTTTGAGAAACAATTCTTATTTCATTGGCTTTGGTAATGTTTGATTGAACTATGCAGTTACAGGAACTAGCATTTTCAGAACTGAAAATAGTTTAACTCTTGCAAGACATGTAAGTGGGAACAGAAGTACATTGAGACATAACTTCAAGCCAAGAGCATTAAAACTTCAGGCAGTATGCTGTGCAAAAGCAAAGGACCATTTTAGGTTAATGCTATCTATCAGTTTAGAGGAAGTCAGAATAAAAAACCTCTAATGTGTCTTCTTTTTTAAAATTCTGTTAGCACGTGTTTGCTACGCATGATGTTTACATCCATCTTGAGAAGCAGGTACGTGTATATAATACATAGCTTGTTTCATTTTTTGTTCCATTTCTCCCCACCTCCCTCTTGCTGCCTCTAAATCCCCTTTCCTCATTTTCATTCTTCTTGTTATATTACAATTCTTAGCCCATGTTTATGACATATGTTTCTATTCATTGAGGTTATTAGGTTCATGTACATAACATAACTTAATTCTATTTACTTTTCCTTACCCTGCCCATCTTCTTTCACCCTCCATCTTCTGGGCTCTTATGTGTATGATTCATTTCATTCAATATTAAATTTTCCATATGTATCCATTCTCATGCAAATGTTTCAAATTTATCCTTCTTTATAGCAGAGTAGTATTCCAGTATATATAGATAGCACATTTTCTTTTTCTACTTATCTCTTGATGGGTATACCATCTACTTCCAGGATTTAGCCATTAAGAATTGTGCTGCTATAAAACATGCATGAATGTGTCAATGTAGTGTGATATGTGATGCCAATAGCTCTTTGGGGGAACGTACATAAAAAAGGAACTATCTGGGTGATGTGGAATTTCTAATTTTATTTCTTTGAGAAATCTCCATACTGATTTCCATAGTGGTGGTACTAGTTTGGGTTCCCACCAACAATGTACTGGGATTCATTTTTTGTTTGGTTTGGTTTGGTTTGGTTTGGTTTGGTTTGGTTTGGTTCGGTTTGGTTTGTTTTAATCACAGTCATGCCAGGATTTGTTATTCTTTGTGGATATATTCGTTTATTTATTTTCTGACTACTCCATTCATAAGAAAGTAAGTTGCTTGGAAGTGGGAACTTTGTCATATATATTGTTGCTAGCTCCTACACAGAGCTTGGTACACTATAGTATCACACATGCTGGTTGGATGATTGAGTAGCACTTTACAGTTTCCAGAATTTGCAGGCTCTTCCCCCTTCAAGCAGTATTGGCATCTAAAGAGTGGTTATAAAAGAAGAAATTTTAAATACTCCCTCCAAAGCCAAAAAAGAAATCTTTTACATGCTTCCTAGTCCGTGGAGTTCCTTAAAAAGTGGTAAATTTTTCATTTGCTGATTTACAGATAGTATTGTAAATGTAAATATTGAAGTAACTTTAATTAACCAGAGCTGAGGAATTATATTGAATTATTGTTCTTATCAGACCAAGAGACAAAAGAGCTAAAGGAGGAAATGTTCATTCATTGAATAAAATGTTCCAGGAATACAAGGCTGAGATTTCGTTAAAAGGCCCATATTTTTAGAACTTAGTTCTGCTAAGGATAGGTCGTGGTGCGTGTGTGTGTGTGCATGTGTGTAAAAATAGAAGCAGTTGCTACCCTTAGTGCCCTTTGAAAGTTTAAAAAACCTGAAGCCATTTATTTTGTTTGACACCCAGGAGCCACATTTCTAGAAAATCCAACATGGCGAAGTCAAGGGCTCCCAGTTTCTCAGGTTCGGCCTCTCACTGTGAGGGCCTCCTCTCACACTCCTCCTCCTGACTAAGCATTATGGGGCAGATGTTCTACAAGCATGACTTCCAGCCACGGTTAGAGAGATCCTACCAGCAGGGTGCTGTCACTGCACTTACTGGGCTTACATGAAGAAACTGAGGCAGAGAGATCATGAAAGAAAGTCACCCAAGTTCACAGTTGGCAAATGGTGTGGCCTCTGTCTAATCTTAGGCCGTCTTTCTTATTGAGATTTCATTATCAGGGATACAATCTCCAAGGTATTTGTAAATAAGGATTATATTGGTTATTTTCCCATTGCTAAGACACAATTCTCAACACTCAAACTTAATGGTTTACTTTAGTTCAGTTTGGGAAGTTCAGTCCATAGTTAGTTGGCTCCAAGAAAAGAAAGTCATGGTAGAGAAAAGCTACTTAATTTCTGGTAGCCACAGAGTAGAGCAGGAAAATAGTGCCAGAAATGAAGGACATTGGACTAAATAGGAAACCCAAGGCCACACCTCCGTGACCCATCAAGACACTTCCAGGAGCTTGCTTTAATAATTTGCTAGACATATCCTTGTTTTGCATATGTAAGTAATTTGTTCCCTTTTATTAGTAGTAGATTATCATGTGTTTATACATTCTCCTACCAGTGGCCATAGAGATTTTTTTCCAGCTTGGGGTAATTATAAATAAAACTACATTGAATAGAAACAATTCAACGAAATTTTAAAAATCCATGATTGCAATTAAAAATTCAATAAAAAGTTAGATATCATAAAAAGATTCAAACAGAAATCTTGTAGCTTAGGAATTCAATGAACAAAATAAAAAATGCAATTGAGAGGCACAAAGACTAATCAATAGGTGAAGAAGAGGAAAGAATTTCTGAACTTGAAAATAGATCTTATGATTTACCCCATTCAAAGAAAAAAATATTTTAAATAATGAAGAAGCCTATGAGACATACAGCATTCAAGCCAATAAATATTCACTTTAGGGGGATCCAAAGAGAAAAGAAATGGAAAAGGTGCACAAAACGAAACAATAGCTGAAATGTCCCATGTACAGTGATACCTTGGTTCATGAACTTAATTCTTCCCATGATTCTTGTTGCAAACTGAATTGGATGAGGACTGAATCAAATTCAGTGGTTAGAGTCAATGTTGACTTTATGGGGAAATTTGATTTGATTCTTGTCCAATTCAGTAGGCAACCAAAACTGTGAAAAGAATTAAGTTCGTGAACTGAGGTATCATTGTACTGGGACACACATAGACATTCAGATCCACGAAAGTCAAGAATTCCAATTAGACTCAACCTAAATCCTCCCCAATGCATATTATTACCAAAGCATCAAAGTCGAAGACAGAGAATTCTAAAAGCAGCAAGGAAAAAAAAGTCACAAATAAGACAATCCTTGTTAGACCAACAGAAGCTTTCTCAGAGGAAGCTTTCTCAGCCAAGAGAAAATGGAGTGATACATTCAGAATCTTGAAAAAAAAAATTGCCGGTCAAGAACACTGCGCCCAGCAATGATATCCTTCAGAGATAAAAAGAGAAATAAAGGTTCCGAAAAGCAAAACCTGAGGGAATGCATCTACATTAGAATGACTGCTGTTGGTTAGTTTTTGGACAAGCGTGGTATTGTAGAATGCTCACCAGGAAGTGAGGTTGGATGAATAGCAGGCTTGGTCTGGGTACATTCCAGTGTTCCTCTGCAGGCCAGCAGGTGTGAGGAAGAGTCTGAGGAAGTGGAGTTAATGTCTGGCTGTCGGTCAAGCCAGGTGTAGTGACACACACTGCCTATGTGTCAGTTTTCTCTTCGAGTGAGGTCACCAGTTCCCTGGGGGATGGGGTACCATGTGGGTAGAAACCAGGGTCTTGACCTCTGCTGGGCCTAGAATTTGCTATTTGAATCACAGTGCTGTGGCCACCCAACTAAGCTTAGTGGAATGAAGTCTCAAGAATGGATATACACTGTGGCCATGACTCTCCAGGCTTAATTCACTGTAGCAGTGGTTGCAATTTCAAGAGAGCATTGCACCTTGTCACAGAGGGATAGGAGTTGTACTGCTGGGCTCTTGCTCAGTGGCAATACAGAATGTGCACTTCAGGTAACTTTCCAAACTGTCTTCTCAGTGCCTATGTGAGTCCCACCACAGCTATCTGCTATGGCAATGGGCCCTGTTGGGAGTCTCTAGCCTACCTTTTCCTTGTAAAAGAAGTTCATCGTGGCACTAAGCTGATCTGTGTGGAGTAAGTATGGGAGAGGCAAGGTGACTCTCTCTCCTCTCCCTGCCTCTAGCCTGGGCTTTCTCTCTCCAAATGCATCCCATCACTTCCCAATGACTCTCCAGCCTTCTTCCTCTACCCCGTAGTCAGATTAGTGCTATCAATTCTTGTGTCAGTGCTCTTCTGTGGAAGGGAGAAATGTCAAGCAACTCTCTTTAACCAGCTCTCAGGTGTCACTTGCCAAGTGACAAAATCATTCATCTCCCACACTTTGGTAATAATACTATGCTGGGATAATAATAGCTATAAAGCAGAACCATTCTAGCAAATATGATTTTTCACAGAAAATATGATTTTCCTGGCAGGCTTAGTTAGATCAGTGGGTACATGAATAGAGATTTTTTTTTTTTTAAATGGAAATAAACAGACTTTCGGTGGCCCCAGGAGAGAGACCCTGGTGCCTCGGGACCTGCACCATGCAGTTGACTTGGGCTGCCAGGAGAACAAAGAACTCCCTCCACTCTCTGGGGGGGTGACTGTGAGCCTGCCGGTGAGTGGGCTGAGAATCAAACATCCCATGTTGTCCTGTTCCCCGTCCCGTGTCATACCCCCCTCCCCGCACTTGGCAAGTGGGAGCCAGTGAACTGGGCATCTTGTTAAAGATTGGCTATGTTATTTAGTATGAACTCCCCGTATGCAAAGATATGGACAACCATTTGGAAGAAAACAAGAGACAATATGACAGAGAGTGAAGATCTCTGGTTGTCTAGCTTTGAAATTTATGCTTTCTTATGTCCCATTTTGTTCTGTTTCGTTGTGTTTAATTTTACCCCCTTTAAAATAAAAATTTAAAAAAATGGAAATAAAAACTGAAAATATCTGAAGACACCATCAAGTGGCATTTCAACCAAAAAAAAAAAAAAGACCTTCTCAAAGATGACAAAGCTGTGACACTGAAGATGGGAGGGTTTGTGTAGTCTTTGATGGGGATAATGCGGTGGAGGGGGTTAAAGTGTTTACAATGGTGCTACGGTTATATAAGAAGCACTGTGTGTTCAGTACAGTTTGCTTTATTGTGATGAACCAGAGTGAAGGGTAGTGGAGATGCAGACGGGTTCTAACACAGCCCTGTGATAGCTCTTAGGACCACCACAATTAGCTATGACAGGCTCATTTCTCCAGTGGTCCTCATTAGTTCTTCTGAGTGGCTTCAGGACTTCTGTCTCCTCTGCATGAACTAAGTTGAGATGAGTTCCAAAAACAGGCAGGAAGTGGGATGATCCCTCCTGAGCACAGCTTCCCAAAATGGCACTGACTCATTAAGTTTAAGGAAACCTGATGCATGTTACCCCTAATATGGTTGGTTATTTATTTGTTTATTTATTTCACAGTGCTGGGGCTCAAACCCATGGCTTTATGCATGCTAGGCAAAGACTGTACCACTGAGCAACACCCCCAGTTCCCTGTAGGATATTTCAAAAGATCCAAATAGAAGCAGAGTGAATGTGACATCATCGGTCCTTCTGAGGAAGTTGCTGTGTGGCTTGGCGTCTCTTACACAGGCAGGATATGGCACCAGGCTTGGACCCCACCGTGGCCAAGAAGATAATCCTGGCAGTGGCCCTGCTCTAGTGGCTGTTGCTCCCTTCTTTGCTCACCTAAGAAATGGTCCTCTGTGGTATAGCACATGAGCCACATGCTTTGTGAGTAGAAAATGACAGAGGAGCCACTTAAGACTAATCAGTTATGCAACTCAGAAAGAGATTGAGGGAGCTATGGGTCTTGGTTAGGGCAGTTAGTATCTTGAATTTCTGTTCTGTAAAGATTCAAACAGTAGGCCCAAGGATACAAATGAGGATAAGACTTCGCTCCCCTTTCCCTAGGATGTCTGCCTTAAATTAAGCACTCCAACTCAGAGGCTGTTTGCTTAAGTAGTGAATGATAAAGCAAGACCAGAAAGTTGACTTGCTGGGAGGAGGAAACAACTCACCACTAACCTCTTTGCTGAACTCTTTCTTCCCAAACTTACACAGTACACTACTAGCCCCTCTTTCAACCACTTTCTTCTTTGTCCATTTGTTTTCTCAAACAATCTGTGGCAGTATTGCACTTACAGTTGTACTCCTTTAGAGGTCTGTCTCCCGACAGGCAAAGGCCTATGTAACTGTTTTTGACTGCAAATTGGGCACTTAGTAAGTAAACAGTAAGCCTTTGGGTAGGAAAGGATGGAACAAGAGACAGAGTGGGAGAGGGACAGGCAGGAAGAGGGTGCCTATGGGGTGTACTGGGAAGTGCCTGGGAGAGACTGGGGAGAGCGCCAGGAAAGTTCCATGACTCAGCTTCTGGGCCATTTGCACATGCTAGGTCCTGGAGATTATAATCTCTTGCTTGAACTTGTCAAAGGTAGATTTTGGAAGGATCTAATGTAAAAACATTTTTTTTTCTTAAGCTGATGATGTGTTTGGCAGATACTTATTTGCCCGGGATTGTATTGTTTCTTTCCCTTGCTGTCATGAGAAAGAAAAATCAGTAAGTCTAGTGGCCAGACAGAGTGAGACACTAGAGGAAAGAGAACTTTTGTGTTTATTCATTATTTCAACATCTCAGTATGAAGCTAATGCCTGGCAAATATTCATAATATTTTGCAAATACACAAATACCTCTCCTAAGTTTCTGTGGGTTTTGCAGCCTTTCCTTTTCTTCAAGAAAAAGACTGTTTTCCATGTCCCTGCTTCCTCTTGTCTTCATGGAATGTTCACAGGTAGAATTTTAACTAAAAGAAAAACAAATTTGGTTTCACTTCAGACTCAACGAAGGTGCAGAGGCTAACACAGAGATTCTATTGCAGGAAGAGTCGCACTCACAGAGTTCTGTTTCATTTCCAGAAAAGCGTTAAGCAGTTTCATTTTTGAAGGGGAAGTCCAGCTAGAGGTGCCAGCAAGCAGATGAATGTTCTTTCTTTTCCTACTAAGGAGCCCAACTAAACAATGTCTTCCTGCAGTATACAGAACTACAATTTGGCTGTGGGATGTTTATCTCACAAAGAAGTGTGAGAACAAAATAATTTTTGAAGTGTTGTTGTCCTGGACACCTTGTTGACTAATGCCTCAAAAGCTTTCAGGTCATTTCCATTGAATATGGAGAAAAATAGGGATGTATAATTGGCCAGGAAATAAAAGGCACACAAACTGTCTGCACCTCCATTATCTAAGTAATGGAGGTCACTATGTCTGGTTGGAACCAAGGTTAGTCATTCTGACAATTGTACTCACAGAAACTCAGGTTAAGTTGTTTTGTTTGTCCTTTGACTGAAATGGGTTGCTGGTCTTTTTTGCTTGAGTTATGGCAGTCATTTTATTCTTTTGTTTAATTTTTTTATATTTTTCTTTTTAAATAAAAAAATAAAAATGATGATATAGAATTTCAAAACAAAATAATAAGAGATTAATAATGATTAATATATTGCGTATTGTTATCTTCAAAGTAGTTGCTCAGATTATAAGATATATGCATGGAAAAAATGAGGTTTTTTTAAATACCTTCTTTTCCCTTTACTAGACTCTACTCGTTTATTTTCTATAAGATAATGCTAATGTTCTGGATAGAATCAGTGTTTATTATCTGGTCAGTCAGTGGATCTTGCTTACTAGAATTTCTCAGAAAGAGATGATATCATAGCTGTGCACAGTGGCAGACACCTGTAACGTCAGTACTCAGGGGACTGGGGTAGAAGGGTTGCAAGTTGATGGCCAGCCTGGCTACTTAAGTACATAGGAAGCGGGGCAGGAGGTGGGTGTGGGGAACAACTTACAGGTAGAGATAGGAAAGGAAATGTTCAAAAATGACAACTGTACATTGAAAATGTCATCAGTGTCCAAAGTGACAAACATAAGAAAGTCTCTAAAGAGTATTAATTTATATGATATTAACAATTTTAGATTTGAAAAACAAAGATTCCAACAACTCTAGATTTTATTTTTCAAGGGAGACTTCTGGTATATGAATAGTCAGATTGATCATGCCAGAATCATGTCCAGTATCTGAAATCTTGGCAAATGTTTTTAATTTCTACTAGTGCATGTTTGCAGGACATAATGTCTACATTCTTTTCGTGAAGTTGGTGCATATACATAATGCATCTTAATTCCTTTTTCACTCCCTTTTCCTTCTCTCCCTCTCCCTTCTCCATCTCTTGATCCCCTTCCCATTTGAGAAAGATTTATCTCCCTATTTGCTACTATTTTTATTTTGCTTTTTATAAGTTTATAAGTCTTCTATGAGAAACCATGCGATATTTAAGCTTATATGTCTGATTTTTTAAATTTAACATTATGGTCTCAAGGTGCATTTATTTTCCTACAAATGATTCAAGTTTATCTTTCTCTATGGCACCGTAGTATTTCATTGTGCATAAATGTTACATTTTCTTTCTCGTTCATCTGTTGATGGACATAAGGCTGCTTTGAAAACTTAGCTAGTACGAATTGTGCAGCTATAAACATGGGTGTGCATGTAGCATTGTAACGTAATGCCTTTACCTCTTTCATGAAGATACCTAGAAGGTGAATAACTGGGTTAGGTGGAATGTCTAGTTTTAGTTTTTTTAGGAAGTTCCATAATGACTTCCACAGTAGTTGTACTAGCTTACATCCCCACCAAAAATGTAGAAGGGTTCCTTTTCCCCTGCAGCCTTGTCAGCATTAGTTATTATTTGATTTCTTGATATTGGTCATTCCTTCTGGGGTAAGATGGAATCTCAGTGTTGCTTTAATTTGCATTTCCCTAGTGGTGAGCAATTTTGAACATGTCCTATGTGTGTATTTTATTGACCATTTGTAGTTCTTCTGTGAAGTGTCATTCATTTCATGTGCCCACTTTTTATTAATTCTTTAGGGGATCTAATATTTTTTAGTTCTTTATATATTCCAGGTATTAGTCCTCTGTCTGAGGAACAGTTGGCAAGATATTTTTCCCATTCTGTAGACTGTCTTTCCACTTTGTTACTTTTTTCTGTACATAAGCTTTTAAATTTGATATCCCATTTATGGATTCTCTCTATTTCCTGTACTACCACAGTTCTATTCAGAAAGCTCTTACCTATACCTGTGACTTCAAGAATTGTTCTACTTTATTTTCCAGAATGTTGTTTCTGTTTACTTTTAGTTCTTTGATCCATTTTGATTTTAGTTTAGTACATAGTGAGAGATATGGCTCTAGATTTAATCTTCTGCACCATTTATTAAAGAAGGTGTCTGTCTCCTAGTACATGTTTTTGACCCCTTTGTCGAAGATCAAATGACTGAATTGTTTGGGATTGTTTTTGCTTTCTCTATTCTGTTCTATTGATCTTTATGTCTGTTTTGTGCCAGTATCATGCTTTTTTATACCTGTAACTTTGTAACATAACTTCTAGTCAAGGGTTATGATGTCCCCTGCTTTGCTCTTGGTAGTCAGGATTGCTTTTACTATTCAGATCTCCTCTGTTTCCATATTAATTTGAGGAATTTTTTTTGAAGAATGCTGTTTGAATTTTGATTTGGATTGTGTTAAATTTGTATATCAATTTTGGAAGTATGACTATGTTGACTATATTGGTTCTGCTTATTCATGAGCCAAGGATATCTTTCCCTGATTTGAGGTCCTCTTCTACTGTGCTTTGCATTGTAGAGGTCTTTCACGTTCTTATTTAGGTTAATTCTTAGTATTGAATTTTTGTTGGTGCTATTGTGAATGATATTTTTCTATGTGTTCATTATTCATGTACGGCAATGCTTTTGAGTTTTGTATCCTGCTATATTGTTGAATTTGGTTATTAATTCTAGGAGACTTGTGGTAGACTTTTTGGGTCTTCTGTGTAGAGGATTATGCCATCTGAAAATCATGATAATTTGACTTCTTCCTTTCCTACTTATATCCAATTCTTTCTTTTTCTTGCCTAATTGCTCTTGCTCTTGCTAATGTCTCATGAGGTGATAGTGGACATCCTTGTCTTATTTCTGATTTTTGAGGAAAGCTTTCAGTTTTTCACCCATTTCATATGATACTGGCAGTGAGTTTGTCATCCATGGCTTTTTTCTGCTTGAAGTAAAGTCCTTCTATATCTGTTTTCTTCAGTGTTTGTATCATGAAAGGATGCTAGATTTTGTCAAAGGCTTTTTCTGTGTTATCAAGATGGCAGATAACTTGTGTTTTGGTACTTTGTGATTTTTTTGGCTGATGTAGAAGTCAGCATAGTGTTTTATTGCTCAGAAATGAATGGTCTGTTGATGCCTTGACTGCTAGTTTATGGTAGTACCTAGTTCACTCTCTAGGTTAGTGACTATCAAGTATGGGATGCAATGTGGTATAGTGATGAAGATGTTCAAAGACAAAAGTTTCTAGGTCCTATAAAATCATACTGTGGTTGTCAGCAGTTGTAACTATAATGGATAGCAGAGCCCCAACAGCAACAGGAGAGGTAAAACCAAAATAATAAGATTGCAACTGAGTCATTTCTGACTTAGTTGTGGTAAGTAAATCTCTCAGTGGAAGTAGTGATATAGAGGAGTGAAACTCCGACCTACTACATCCGCGAGTTCGTGCTCTCTAAAATCAAAGAATGAATTTTAGGAACAACGGAGGTTAAGAACAGAACATATTTATTGAGAGAAAGAAAGCTTCTGTCTGAGAGAGACAGAAGGGGCCCCAAAGCAGGTTGCCAAAGACTCTTTTTCAGGGCCTTTTATAGAGCAAAATTATGTGGTGAGACGGGGCCAAGGTGGGAGCAGACTGGGAACTCACAAAGCAGATGGGCATAAGGTGGGATGTAACTATAGTTAGCCAAAGATTAGTAGTTAAGGTAAAATTGATTAAATTGGGGACAAATGGGAAAAGCAAATCATGCAGGAAGCGGGGCATTCTTGGAGCTGTGACTCTTCCCTAGGGGGATGGGATGGTGACTCTAAGCCTCCTCAGGGTGATAGGGAACTAATGAAAGTATCAGTTTTTAGGATGTGGATGCGTTTGTTTGATCCTTTGTCTTGAGGCCTGGCCCATAGTAGGAGGTGTCTGTCTCCCCCACAGCTGCAAATCTTCTGGGCTTGTGCACTGGCTCCTTTGAAGACCTAGCCTTGTCTCACTGCCTATAATATTTCTTACTATCTCAGCTGCCTGTAACAGTAGGAGTAGATTTCTGGGAATGGTTTTATTACTTTTCAGCCACTCCCTTTAATAACAGATTATTCATTTATTATACAGAATTATGTTTTCTCAATTCTTTTAGCATATACTGAACATATCACCCCATGTGAACAATATAGTAGTTATAAAATTAAATAATTTTCCTGGTGACCTGCTGTGATGTTCTGTGCCAATCTCACTATACTGTCTCAATTGGCTTTATTCCATCCTTTTGTTTCTGTTTGCAGCCTCACTGTGTGTTCACTTTGTATGCCTTAATTTTGTAACATGAACAGCTATTTCTGGGAGGACAGTAGGTGGTTTGTCAACTAGTGATTTATGGTTTTTTTTTCAGGTTTTGTATTGTTTCTAGCCGTTTTTCTGTATTGCTTTTTTTCCTCTCTTTAAATAAAATTTAAAAAAAATTTAAAATTAAATAATTTTTAGGTTTACAGGTGAAATAACTGAATGGTAAAAATCTGTCTCTGCACAGGGTGAAATCTGTGCCCTATAAAAAGTCTAGTTTTTGCAAAGACAAAAATAATTGATTTACCTCAGTTTTAATGGAAGAAAAATGATATTTTGTATAAACTGTAACAAGGAGTAAGACATGCCAGGTTCTTGAAATATTTTGTTTTCTCTAACATGTACACAGATATTAATTTTTTTAAAAAATGATACAGAAGGTCCATGGTTACATTAGTTTTAATATTAACTGCACCAAATTTGAAAATTTTAATTGATGCTAAATTTTATAAAACTATGCATTTTACTTGAAAAAATCAATTCCTGCTAAACCAGCAATAGAGGGCATACCTTTGTTTAGAAAGTGTCTTTATAATTGAATTAGCTTATCTCTACATTTACAGATGAGCCTTATTAGTGTTATAAGATCCTTCCTAAACTTTCTAAATTTAATCTTTGGGGTTGACTAAATGACAGAGGTAGACTAAGGCAAGGAGTACACAAAGATTGTGCCATAGCTTTAACCTCAGTGATTAGACAGACAGTGGTATTGTAGCAGCTTTTAGGGGAAGAAACAACTTGCTTTTAGTAGGATTTCTCATTTCCATCCCTCCCCAAAACCTTCAGTCAGTCAGTGACTGTTGCATTCAGGGTTTATAAGGGAATAGACTTAATACAGGACATACAATTTATTGGATTATTTTATAATATTCACCCAAAGAGTCAAATGCAAAACAGTGCAAGAGATCTGTCCACACACTGGAGAGCCAAAGAATCCAGCTGAAGACCTGAAGACATGGCAATGTCCTCCAAAAGTCCAACTAGGGGCCTAGAGCCCTCAACAATGTCTCATGCAAGACTGTATTAAGGATTTGTATTGGGAAGACTCAAAGGTCAGTAGTGGCAGCTACTGCACCAGTGGGATGAAGGATCTGTGCCAGCAGGCTGAGGGATCTGCCCTGGAGCCAGGAAATGATACTCAAAGTAAGGCCCAGAGCTCCCCACAAAAGAACCTCAGCTATCCTCATTGACAGCAAAGACACCTGGACTTTGAGAACAGCTGAGTTCTTATCGGGAAAACCAGTGTTACAGACTTCTCCAGGACAATCAACAGCACACATCTTCCCCTCCAGCTCTCCTTTTTATGCTGTTGACGACAAGCTTCAGGTGGCCCTCCACGCCCAGCACCATGCTGATTCAGTTCAGCTGGTTGTCACGGGGTGCCATTAGTTAATCCACAAAAGCGATTCTGTTTAACACTGGATTTTGTCCTCAAAATTATTTACATATGTAAAAAGGGAGTATTACAGTGGTTTTTACTAAAAAGTGTTTGCTAGTCCAGATTTCATCAGCAGTTTTTAATAACTGGATGGATTCTCAGCCTTAGTGGCATTTCTAGAAAAATCTGTCTTCTCTTACCTAGTGCACTTGATTTGTAAAACATGTGGGAGATTATTCCCCTATGTAATTTTTCTGGAAATCTGGTTTTTCTATAGTGTTAGGTAAACTAATAAGATCAGGTAAAATGTGTGAGTGGAGCATGAGGGAAACAGCAGCAGTTCCTTGCTGTTCCGGGACACAGATTTTACCAGTTCTTTCCAGTAACAGACACATTCTCACTAGAGGAATAGCTATCCATTACTTACTAAAAATGACTAATATTGTTGATTCTTACTAATCACCATGCATTCTTTTAAACCCTCTCACGAATGTTGTAGCTTTAACTATCACAATACCCTCTAAGGTAAGACTTACAAGCTAGTATAAAAGGCAGGTTCACCATTTAGCTTACAAATAGGCAGCCAGTAAGAGCCAGGGTCTAAGACAGGGTAGCCTGGTTACAAAGAAAATTAATTCAAGCTCTATAGTTAGTCAAGCTTAGAAATGTAAAAAGCAAACAGGGGAAATGCTAATAACTTAAGAATCAATTCTAACTCTCAGGCAAGAAAGTTCTTCAGCAGAATCTGCTGTTGGTTAACAACTTCTGGGAACTCTGGCTTGAGTTCCCAGGAATTTACAAATGCAGAGTAACAGATTTCCTTTGAACTCTTCCAGCTGAGTAGCTAATTTTCTTTAAACTCTATATTATATAGCCTGAACTCCAGTTGGTTACTCTAACCCACTGAGCTACTGGTAATAGGTGGTCACTGGATAACTGAACAAGCTCCCTGGCTCTGTTTATCCATTCAGAACCAAAATAAAGGAGTCAACCTGACACCTCCCTTCCTGGGACTCCCCCTCCTCCAGCTACTGGGAGCCTTTTTTCTTCTTATGTTTCCAAGGAGCACTTAGCCTGTAAGCTTTACCTCTGCAATTTCATTCTTCAACTTCGTGAGACAACAGGTTTGTTTTGTTCAGTGGTGGTAACTGTTTCACTAGGACTCTCATCTATCTATCTATTTATTTATTTATTTTTAATTTTATTTAAAGAGAAAAAAAACAAAACAGAAAAAAGGGTAGTAATAATACAGAATTTCAAAAAAAAACCACTAAGAAATCACTAGTTGATAAATTACATACTGACATCTTAGAAATAGTTGTTCAAGTTACAGAATTAAAGCATACAAATTGGACATTCAAACAGTGAGACTGTTAACAGTTCTGCTCAGTGATCCAACAAAAACTTAGTAATATGGTCATCTATCTTACACACTTAAACATACATGCAGTTATGTCCTTTAGAGCACTTTCTTTTCCTCTCTTTTTTATAATTGCAATTACACATTTTGGGTTTTATTACTCCTACAGTCATTATTTTTTACACTAGGGACACAATGTGATATTTATAAATATGATTCCTATTTATTTCATTTATGAGGATAGTCTTAAGTTGCCTCCATTTATCTATGAAGGCCTAAAGATCATCCTTTTTATAGCTGAGTAATATTCCACTGTATAAACATACCACATCTTTTTCATCCACTCTGTAGTTGACGGGCATCTTGGTTGTTTCCAAGATTTAGCTATTACAAATTGTGCTGCTATGAACATGGGTGCACATATATCACTGTGACATGACCTTTTCAGGTTTTCTGGGAAAATACCCAGGAAGAGAATAGCTAGGTTGAATGGAATTTACAATCCTAGTCTTCTGAGAAATCTCCATAGTGATTTCCATAGTGGCTGCAGCAGTACACTCCCACCAACAATGGAGCAGTGTTCCTTTTCCCCTGCAGCCTCGCCAACATTTGCTATCTGTTGTTTTCTTTATGGCAGCTATTCTTTCCGGAGTGAGATGAAAACTCAATGTTGTTTTAATTTGCATTTCTTGAATGACCAGTGATGGTGAACATTTCTTCATGTGTTTATTTGCCATTTGTATATCTTCATCTGAGAAATGTGTGTTCATCTCAGAGGCCCATTTTTGGAGAAGGTCTTTGATTTTGGGGGGCTTGATGTTTTTCAGTTCTTCATATGTTCTGGATATAAGTCCTTTGTCTGAGGGGTTGCTGGCTATAATTCTCTCCCATTCTGTGGGTTTTCTTTTCACTCTGATGGTGATTTCTTTTGAAGTGCAGAAACTTTTCAATAATATCAGATCCCAGTTGTTGATTCTCTGAAGTGTTTCCCGTGCAGTTTGCATTTTGTTCATGAATTCTCTGCTTACCCCTATGTCTCCAAGATTTCCACCTACCTTATCTTCTAGTAAATTTAGTGTTTCTGTTATAATGTTTAGGTCTTTGATCCATTTAGACTTTAGTTTTGTGCATGGTGATAGGCATGGATCTAGTTTCAGTCTTCTGCATGTGGAGAGCCAATTTATCTAACACCATTTATTAAAGAGGCTATCCTTCCTCCAGTGAACATGTTTAACCCCTTTGTCTAATATCAGGTGGATGAGTGTCTTTGTACCTATACATGCATCTTCTAATCTGTTCCATTAGTGTTTCTATTTTAATGTTTAGATCATTGATCCACTTAGACTTTAATTTTGTGCATGGTGATAGGCATGGATCTAGTTTCAATCTTCTGCATGTGGAGAGCCAATTTTTCCAACACCATTTATTAAAGAGGCTATCCTTCTTCCAGTGAACGTGTTTAGCACCCTTGTCAAATATCAGATGGCTGAGTGTCTTTGTAGTTGTGTTTGCATCTTCTAATCTGTTTCATTGATCCTCAGGTCTATTTCTTTGCCAGTACCATGCTGATTTTATCACTGTGGATTTGTAGTATAGTTTCAAGTCAGGAATTGAGATGCCTCTTGCCTTGCCTTTGTTGCCCAGAATTGCCTTTGCTATTCTAGGTTTCTTCTGTTTCCAAATGAATTTTAGGAGTGTTTTCTCTAGATCTGTGAGGTATGTTAATAGTATTTTGACTGGGATTGCATTAAATCTGTATAACAGTTTTGGGAGTACAGCCATTTTCACAATGTTGAAAGCCAAGAGCAAGGAATACCCTTCCATTTTTTAATATCCTCGTCAATCTCCTTTTTTAGTGTAGCATAATTTTCAGCATATAGGTCTTTTACATTCTTAGTTAGTTTGATTCCTAAGTATTTGATTTTTTAGATGCTATTGTGAAAGGCGCTATTTCCATAATTTCTCTCTCGGTGAGTTTTTCGTTTGTGTATAGGAATGCTATTGATTTCTGAGCATTGACTTTGTGTCCCGCTACACTGCTGCATTTGTTTATTGCCTCTATTAGTCTTTTAATGGAGTTTTTTGGGTCTTCTATATAGAGTATCATGTCATCTGCAAATAGTGATAGTTTAACTTCTTCCTTTCCTATCTTTATTCTTTTTATCTCTCTCTCTTGTCTGATTGCTCTGGCTATTATTTCCAGAGCTATATTGAATAGGAGTGGTGATAGTGGACATTCTCATCTTGATCCTGATTTTAGTGTGAAAACTTTCAGTTTTTGTCCATTTAGTATAACGTTGGCTGTTGGTTTGTCATAGATGGCCTTTATGAGATTGAGGTAGACACCATGTATTCTGAGTTTCTGAAGGGTTTTTATCATAAACATGTGTTGGACCTTATCAAAAGCTTTTTGTGCATCTATTCAGCAGTGTAGCTGGTTTTTGTTTTTGGCCCTGTTGATGTGGTGTACTACATTTATTGATTTACATATGTTAAAGCATCCCTGTATTCCTGGAATGAATCCTACTTGGTTGTGATTATTGTAAACCCAAATATTGAGCTCAGTCACCCAAGTATTGTAACCCTCATTTTAGTTTTCCTCACAATCTACAGAGTTATATTTGTAGTCTCATAGAAACATTATTAGAATCCCAGCAAGTTAATTTTAATCTATGTAACCAATGTAACCCATGGTGAGAGTAAAAATACCAAGATATCTTCCAAGTTTAAAGGCAGGTAAGGGGTCCTAAATCCAATCCTCATGAGGACATGTGGACAAATGTCTTGATCCTAGGCCTCTCCCAGAATTTATTATCTTGTGAAGAAGGGATGAGTGACAGTGAGGTTGCCTGGGAATTAAGTGAATAATGTGAGCTGGCTAGTCAGGTATTGCAGAGATAAAGATATACAGAAGGATAAATTTATATAATCCAATTAAGGAAGCAATTGAATTGTTTTGGAGGCTGTGGCTTCAGTTTCTGATATGTAAACTCTTGTGCCCTGGGGAGTCATAGCATCTTATCTTGAGGCTCATACCCAGTTGACATTCCTGGAGCTCTAACATCTCCAGTGCTCATGTCCTGTACAAATTCTGTATGGGAAAACACTATGCAAGGGAACAGGACGGTCTGTTGGTTTTAGAAATTACATACCAGCACCTCAGCTAGTCTTATTTGCAATGCTTAGAGCCAATTAACGAGAGAAAAAAAATACTCTAACCAGCTTTTTAAATATCAGTATAAGGAAATTATACTATCCAAATAATAAAAGTCACAGTAATTGTTTTGCATTCAAAGGAGTTTACAACTGGAGTTGTCTCTCACAGTGATGTATAATCTTCTTGATGATTTGCTGCATTCTATTTGCCAGTATTTTATTGAGAATCTTTGCATTAATGTTCATTAGTGAGACTGGCCTATAGTTTTCCTTCTTGGTTGGGTCTTTCTCTGGTTTTGTTATCAGAGTAATACTTGCCTCAAGGAATGATTTAGGGAGGATTGCTTCCTTTTCAATTTCATTGAAGAGTTTAAGGAGTATTGGCATCAAATCTTCTCTAAATTTCTTGTAGAATTCAGCCATGAACCCATCAGGACCTGGGCTTTTCTTTGTTGATAAGTTTTTAATTACATTTTCAATTTCAATAGCTGATATTGAGTTATTCAAATTTGCTATATCTTCTTAGTTGAGCTTTGGTAGTTCGTATGTTTCTAGAAATCTGTCCATTTCCTCTGTGTTTTCCTCTCTATGTGAGTAGAGATTTTCAAAGTAGGTATTCATGATCTTTTGAATTTCCATGGGATCTGTAGTAATTTCCCCCTTTCAGTCCTTATTGCGTGAATTTGGGTTTTTTCTTTCTTTTTCTTTATAAGGTTAGCTAGAGGTCTGTTAATTTTGTTTATTCTCTCAAAAAACCAGCTTTTTGATTCATTAATTCTTTGTATTTTTTTAGTTTCAATTGCATTGATTTATGCTCCTCCCCCATAAGTGCTTGCAAGGCAGGCACTTATGCCCCTGAGCTAAATCCCCAGCCCTGATTTCTGCTCTAATCCTTACAATTTCCTCTCTTCTATGCCTTTGGGTTTAATGTGCTCTTCTTTTTCTAGAAGCTTGAGATGAAGCATTAGGTTGTTTATTTGTGCTCGTTCTGTTTTCTTGATATGACAATTTATTGCTATATATTTCCCTCTTAAGACCTCTTTCATTGTATCCCACAGATTGCAGTATGTTGTTTCTGCATTTTCATTGAATTATATGTATTGCTTTATTTCTTCTTTAATTTTATTTGTAGTCCCCTGGTTGTTCAGAAGGTTGTTATTTAAGTTCCATGTATTTATGCAGGTTTTGCAATTTCTTTTGCCATTAATTTCCAATTTTAGTGTGCTATGGTCAGATATTATGCATGGGATAATTTCAATACCTTTGTATTTGCTTAAGAATGTTTTATGGGATAATATATGGACTATTTTGGAGAGTGCAGCTTCCCATGTGCAGCTGAGAAGAATGTGTATTCTGATGTGGTTGGGTGGAACACTCTGTAAACAGCTACTGATTCCAATTGCTCGCAGATATGATTCAGTTCTATTATTTCTTTGCTGACTTTTTGTCTAGTTGATCTATCTCTTTGTAACAATGGGGTATTAAGATCCCTTGTTATAACTGTGTTCTTGTGTATTTGGTTTTTCATGTCCATTAGTATTGATCTTATATAGTTGGCTGCTTCTGTGTTTGGTGCATATATATTTATAATTGTTAGTTTTTCTTCTTGAATTTTTCCACTAATGAGTACGTAGTGACCTTCTTTATCTCTTTTAATCATTTTAGGTTTGAAGTTCACATTGTCTCCAAACAGAATAGTTACCCCTGCTTTTTTCTGGATTCCTGTTGCATGGAATACTGTTTTCTATCCCTTGACTTTTAATCTGTGAGTTTCTTTTTGGGTTAGATGTGTTTCTTGTGTACAGCATATTGTGGGATCACATTTCCTGATCCATTCTATCAACCTATTTCTTTTGATAGGTGAATTGAGGCTATTTACATTGATGGGAATAACTGATATGTACTGGCTCAACTTTGCCATGTTATGTTCCAGTTGTTTGCTTTCTGCTTTCTCCCCTTATTTAATTGCTTGTCCTACTGGTAGTTTCTTTCTATTGTTGTTCTGGGAATTGTGGTCATTTTTATCTCTTATCTATTATGTCTTTCAGCACTCTAGGGTTGGTTTGGTGGATGTAAATTTCTTCAGTTGTTCTTTGCCATGGAACTATCTTGTTTCTCCATTAAATTTGAATGAAAGTTTTGCTAGGTACATCAGTCTAGGTTGAAAGTTGTTTTCTTTTAAGACTAGAAATACCTCACTCCAAGCTCATCTTGACTTGAGGGTTTGTACTGAAATGTCTGCCATGATTTTAATGGGCTTTCCTTGATAGGTGAGTTGTGTCTTTTCTCTAACAGCTTTTAGTATTCTGTTTTTATGCTGTGTGTCTGGGATCTTAATTATTATATGTCTGGGTGTAGATTTATGTCACTTGTGATTCTTTGGTGTTCTATATGCCTCACTTATCTGCATATCAGATTTTTTCCCCCATATTTGGGAAATTTTCTGCTATGACTTCTGTGAATATTTTAGTTGTCATTTACATTGACTCCTGCATCTTCACTGATGCCTATGTGTCTTATATTGTTTCTCTTGGCATCATCTTGAAGCTATTGGATTGTCTTTTCTTTTTTTTTTTTTTAGCAGTACTGGGGATTGAACTCATGACTGCGTGCTTGCAAGGTAGGTGCTTATGCATCTGAGCTAAATCCCCAGCCCTGCTATTGGATTGTCATTTCACGCTGCTTTGTTGTTTTTAAAAGTTCTATCCTTTCATGATGACTAATTGCAATCCTGTCCTCAAGGTCCAAAATTCTATCCTCAGCTTCATTTAAATGGTTTTGCCAGCTTTTAATAGAACTTTTTGTTTCATAGATGTCTCTTTGAGTTTGTTTCATGAATTTTGCTTGTTTTCTATACTGTTCATTCAAGGTTTCAATCAGTTTCCCATGCTCCTACACTTTTTAAAAAAATCTATTTCTTCTTTAGTTACACTGAGCAGCTCCTTTACTAAGGTTATTATTTCTGTTTTTACATGAGAGATTACTTTTAATTTGATTTCCTCTATAGCCCCATGGAGTTGTTTTTAAATTTCATTTGCTATCTTTTCAGAGATTTCCGATATGTTACTTTTGAAGTCCTCTACTTCAATGTCTCCTGTACTTGCTCCTGGTGGACTAGATGTTTGAGATTGCATTTTGGTTTTTTGTTTTACCATTTTCCCTTTTTGGATAATATTTGGTCCTTCAATCCCAGTAGTGTCAACTGTTGGTAGTGTGTATCTTGGGGTCCTACCATAAGGTTGATATTTGTCCAATTGCTGGGTCCCACAATGAGGAGGTGGGCCAGTCACCTGAATTCCTCCTGCAGGGCCTGTTGGGTGAGTCCTATGTTCTTCCTAGGCTTACAAGCATAGGAGTAATGATTAAAAATCAACCCCTAGTTCTTGCTGTTATTATGTCTTCAGGTTGTTCAGAGTTACCAGATCTCCTTGTTTATAGTGTTTGTCTCGGCTGGGACCCTACTGTGTCTCTGTGTGTCCCACAAGCCCCCTTAATTTTCTCTAGGTTGAGGGAGGTCTTGTTGGCACCCTCCTCAACCTACCTGATATTCTCTGTGTGGAGAAAGGACTCACCCACCTACTTGCCAAGCTCTCCTATGGCATACTTCTGGCGGGAGCTTCTCTATTGCTCCTATTTACCCACTGAAGGTGGCAAACTCTATTCCTGTTTTAGGGGCAAACCCACCTCACTGATGGAAGCCTGCTGAGTTCTTCTGTTTGGATGAGGGGTTACTGAGTCTCCCCTTGATACTGCATGGTTAATCCACTGCAGTCATAGGTTCTGGGGGGAGGTGTGGGAGCCAAAGATTGACAGCAGTACTAGATCCAGGAGGTAGGGGGGTCCCTAATGGCAGGGGTGAGACTTCGGGGGCGCACTTCATGGGTTGGAGTTCCTAGGCCCTGAGGTGGGTGGCCAGGACTGTGGAACATGGGAGGGGCCCAGTTCTGGTCAGGCCCCATGCATGCTGCATCTGCAACGACGGTGGGAGTCACAGGAGGGGCCTGGGTCTAGCCTGGCCTGTGTGTGCTGCTGGCTGGAGTTCCCGGGTCCCACAAGTTGTCCATGGAGACAATGGGAGTTGCAGGAGGGATCCAGGTCTAGCCCAGCCCTGTGTGTGCTGCTCTATTTATTTTTTATTAGGGGTTAAACTCAGGGTCTTTGAACTGAGTTGCATCCTCGACCCTTTTGAAAAATATTTTTATTTTGAGACCAGTTCTTCCTAAATCATGTAGTTGTCAGAATGGGCTCCTGGAGGACTCAGCCTCCAAAAAGACTGGGATTACAGGCTTATGGCACCACACCCGGTGTAAAACCTCATTTTTAAAGATGAGAAAAAGTAATGTAATTGTTCCATGATATTAAGACACAAACTGGTGGCATCGGAGTTCCATGGAGTGTGGCTGCTGATCCCACAGTACTCAGGGCGGTTAGAGAAAGCAGTGGTCCCCAAAGTCCTTGCTAGCTTGTCATGAATTGGGGTTCTTTGGCCCAGACCTTGTGAGCCAGCATCTGTGTTTAATACAATCTCAGGGGTTTCACATGCAGAGGAAAGTTTGAGAAGATCCACTACACCATCTCCCTTTCAGTCTACATTAAAGTGGGCAGGCATTTAACCTCTGTAAACCTAAGATTTCTTGTCTGGAAAGCAGCTATAATAATGTAGATTTAAATCTGTGATGATAACATGAAACAGTGTTATGAAGAGTCTGGTGCTCCGAAAAACCTTGATGTCTGGCCAAAACAATGCTGCTTAAGCATTCCCAGACTTCAAACATATCCAGCAATGTTATCCAGGGAACTTAAAAGTCTGTTCAGTTGTCTGGCCTCAAATATTCAGATATTCTTTCCCGTGCTGAACAGCTGAGTGACTTAACATCTGCCAAAATTCACTCCTCTTCTCTAAAAACAACAACAAAAAAATCTGTGTAGCATCGCCTTGACTCCATAACACCTTCTGGCTCCAAGTCTAACTTCCTTTCTATTATACTGAGTTTCTTATCTTTTTTCCTTAAAATTATTTTTTTTATTACTGATCAAAACAAAACAAAACACACCAACAAAATCAAAGACCTCACAGTACAGCGGCAAGTTGTGTTTTGGCTCTATTAAATTCAAACAATTAATCTTTAACATAGTTACTACATTTTAAAACTGAAGCCAATGCAACCATTGCTGTGAGTGACCTCTTGAGCTGGGTGTGGGTACACGTGCTTAAAATCCCGCTCTTTAGGGAGATTGAGAAGTCATGGCCAGTCCAGGTTACATGGTTACATAATGAATTCAAACTTGGCCCAGGCTGCATTGCAAAACCCTGTCTCAAAACAAACGAAAATGAAAACAAATCAAATTATCTATTGAATGACTCTATCCTGAAGAGAAAAAGAAAAAATAATTTAAAGGATTCCTTTAAGCCACATCTTTATAAATATTGTCCAAATCAAAATACTTGAAATATTTTAATCAGATTTTTAGTGTACATTTTAGCCATACATAATGATCACATTCCTCTTAGGGAATTTGTCCCTGCATATGATATAATTTGCTTTTTCTGCATCACCCTATCCTCCCCTCAACCCCTTGTCCCCTTCCTAACTACAAAAGCTTTATTTCCATGATTCCCTTCTTTTCTCATTTTTTAACTTTTCCCTTCTTTCCTTTCCCTCATCTCTCTCCTTGTTCCTCTCCCCATTTGAACATTTATTGAAAGTTATGTTACCCACTAATGAAAAAGCACTCTTTTGTTGTTTTTTGTTTTTTCTTCAACAGAAAAACTTAGCAGTAATTTACCAAGTGCTTTAAAATATAAAACCAGGACAGATTTGGCTTAATACACGAGCAGTATTTTTTATTAAAATTGCTTTTTACAAACTTTCTGTCTAGTAAAATTCCCAGAAAATCTTACTGTATCCAGTCCTGGTAGTGGAAAATTGCTTTGTTCTTATAAAATAAACATAGAGCATATAATGCAAACCACATATACTGGAAATTGAGCAATAATCATAAAGCCATGAAGCTATCAACCAGATTATAATTAGAATGTTGGTCCATTTTAAAACCTTGGTCTACAGCAAGATCAAGAACTTTGTCCAGTAACTTGAACACTCCCTCTGCTCTCATCGCTGTCTCATGTCTTTTACTTAATTTCTTGCTTTTTAAAAAACAAATAATTTTGCTGGGTGTGGTGGTCCACTTGGAAGGCAAGTATCCCTGTGAGTTTGACCAGTCTGGAATATATGGGGAGTTCAGGGCCAGCCTGGATTCCATAGCAAGACCTTTCTCAAAAAACAAAAACAAAAACAAAAACTAAAACAAAAACTAAAACAAAAACCCAAACCCACAAAAACAAAAGTTTTACCACCTAGATTCTCTGTAAATAAAATCATACACTAAAGATTCTTTTGTAACCTGCTTGTAAAATTCATCATTTGGATGTATGAAAAAATAGCCTGTATTAATTTTAATTTTTTAAAAGAATTCTGTTGTATAAATGCTACAATTCATCCACTCAATTGCTAGTGAACTTCTTGTGGCTTCCTAATTTTTAGAGATGAAAAAAGTGTGCCTAAATTCTAATTAATGACTCTAAACCCATGGGTTCTTATGTACATCTCCTATTATTTAAGTTCATTTATGTGGGGTGTACATTAATAGTGCTCATGTCTTTTTACTAAGGAAATTCTCCAACTACTAGCCACAGAATTTATAATTCTGCAGGCAATAAAAGGGGTCCAGTGGCCCTGCATCTGCACCAGCACATGATGTTATTGAGATATTTTTGCTAATCTTGCTGGTTTATATAGAGAATCACTGTGGTTTTAAATTGCATTTCCTTGTGAGATTATCTTTTGTTGTGTTACTGTTCAAGTGGGGTTCCCTCTTTTGTGCAATTAACTGTTCAAAACAAATTTTTTCTGTTACATTACATTCATTAGACTGTTTGATGCTTGTCAATTCTTATTAAGAATTTGTGGAAATTTGAAATGTATGTTGGACATTTGTCCTTTGTTATTTTTATATGTTACAAATAAACTGATATATTTATGCATGTGTATGCATGTGTGTGTGTTTGTATGCTCTTACTGATGCATTTTGACAAAGCAGATGTTCTTAATTCTAATGTAATCAATTTTAGTGATTTATTCCTTTATGCTTTATGTCTTAAGAAATCATTTCCTAATCCAAGTCATGAACATGATATATATCTGCATCTACTTAGCTCCTAAATGTATGCATTTTATTCTACCTGTAATTGATTTTTTTAAGGGAGTAAAGTAGGATGTCTTTTATGTTTTGGATATGGCTTATCTCTCAAGGTTTCATGTGTCCAAGGCAGAACCTTTAGAAGATGGGGCCTAGTGAGAGATGAAATTAGACTACAGGAACTCCACCATTATCAGTAGATTAATGCTGTCTCTCAGGAGAACAAGTAAGGTCTCATGTGACAGAATTATTTCTCAAGTAAGTAGGTTATTTTAAAACCACTCCCATCCCATTTAGCCCTTCTGTTACCAGATTTTGGGGTGGTAGAATCTCCTTCTGGAGGCAGTTTCCAGGTTCTTTCTGTCCTGAGCAAAGAATTGGTCAAGATGAGCACAAATAGTAGCAAAGCTTTGTTAAAGGTAGGAAAAGAAACAAGCTTTGCAGAGTGAGTTTGGGCAGAGTAAGAATCAGAAAAGAAGTGCACCCATAGCACAAGAGTGCGCCACCAAGCAAGACAGACACAGTGGCCCAAACCCACCGTGGGCTCTCCTTTTGTTATTACCCATTCCTCGGGCTGACATCAGGCTTAGGCCATACTGTAGGAAACCTGCTTGAGTTCTCCTGAGAAGCGCATGTGCAGGGCTTTAGGAACTGATCTGCACACGTGTTCTGGGATCCTGTCACACCTTCTTTCTCAGCCAGTTTTAGCCACACCTTATTTTCTGTGTCATTTCTTTGTGCCACTTAGTCCCCTTTCTGCTTTCTACCCTGGTGTGATGTAGCCAGGGGACATTCTTGCTAGAATGCTGATGCCATGCTTTTTGGACTCTTCAGCCACTGGAATCTTTTTTCTTTATAAAGTACCAAGCCCCAGGTATTTTGTTATGGCAATACAAAACAAAGACAATGACTCATGTTATTTTTTTGTCTGATGAATAGGCAACTGTCCCAGAATCCTTTCTTGATAAATCTGTCCCTTTCTAGCCCATCTTTGTCTAACTCTGTCATATGTCAAGTGTTCATACGTACATCTTTTTCTGAGTTCTGTTCCATTAATTGATTTTCCTATTATCTTCTTGTTTTTTAGTCACATTCTTCTATACAAAGCTGTCTCCCTTTCTTTTATAAGAGCGTCTTGGGTATTTTCATCCTTTGTTTATCTTCAAAATTACAAGTTAGTACTAAATCTCAATCATCTCTTCAGTTCTAAAAGTTTCATTGTACTCTACAGCATAACATATTGTGTAATCAAACGGTTGTGCTTCTCATAATAACTTTAGATTTAGAAGTTATTTTACTAAATTATATTAAAATAAAGGACCTACTGCTCATAGCTTTTATCAGTATTTTATGACAGTAGCACTGTCAGTGTGTCTGTATTTATAGAGCATGGTTATCCTTCAGTAACCATGAGTGACTGATTCCATGATTGATCCCCCAGGCTAACAAAATCTGCAGATACCCACATCCCTTATGTAAATGGAATAGTATTTACTCCAGTTTACATGCGTCTTCCCGTATACTTTATCTTTAGGTTACTTATAATACCTCGTACAAAGTTCATGCTATATAAATAGTTGTTAAGCTCTATTCTTCAGGGAACAATGACAACATAAAGTCTTTAGTTAGATGCATCCTTTGTTCATCGAACATTTTTGACCTGTGGTTGTTGGAACCCAAGGGTGGGGAGGGAGCCTGTGGATACAAGGGGCCATCTGGTTACTTGTTCCCAGCAGCTGTCTGAGGTTTGTAGACACATGAGGAAGTGTGAGTCACTATCTTTGATCTAGCGGGGAGACATAACAGTGACTCAGTATGATTTCTGACAACCTCAGCACTTGTGCCTCTGATTTCTGGAATCTCAGTTTTATTTTGTTTTTGTGTATTAAAATGAAAGCTTTATATCGGAATAATACCAGGTCCCTTTTAGCTTTAATGTTTGATGGACTATTAATTTAGTCACTAGGGTTTCGTGGGCTGCCATGACAAATACCATACAGAGAGTGGCCTACAGACAGCAATGTATTTATGTTTCTGGGGTCTGGAAAGACCTAGATCAAGGCAGATTTGATATCTGGTGAGGGCTTCATAGATGGTGATTTCTTACAGTGTCTTAACATGGACAAAGGCCAAACAAGCTTCGTTGGACCTCTTTTATAAGGACACTAATTCCACTCATGAGGGTTCAGCTCTCATAACCTGATCACCACCCTCCCATCAACAAAAACTCTTCAGCCTTCTAATACCATCACCTTGAGAGGATGAATGTCAACATGTAGACAGAGGAGAGGTGAAAACATTCAGGCCATAACAGTTGCCTTCCAGTAAGTCCTCGTAGTGTCTGACCTTGTAAAGGAGGTCAAAACACAGATGATCTGCTAAGTGGCTCATTCTCTTAATAGTACCAAAGAGGAGGAGTACTTGGGAGATAACTATTTTTCCTTTAAAGAAACGTTTTAATGTGGAGAGGGGGAACTCTGCAAATGAGAAAATAAGTCTTCTTTGTGTCTCTTTTTCCACTATTGAAAGCTCTGTGTTTTTCTTATCTCTTGTGTCTGTTTTAGATGGTACAGCCTGTGCTCTTCCTAAGGTAATCTATTTCTATTTTGTGTGCCACTGAATGTCAGGCATTATTTAAAAAGAACTATCTGTGAACAGAACTATGTGTAAACAAGCACCAGCAGTCTTGGGATACCTTTTAGACCCGAATAAGAGAAAGAGAACAAGTTTGTGTTTCATGAAGTGAAGGCCAAAGGTCATCTTGCCTTGCCCTGAGGTGAGGTTAACTTTGCCCAGAACACCCAACTAAATAGAGATAAAAGTGTAACTAGATTCTAGTTTCCACACTCTGGAGTTGGCTCTTCTGCATTGGAAATTACATGAATCTGAGCTGGCTCTTCTACATGGAAATGGCATAAATCTGATCCACATTTTAGGGAAGGCTTTGTAGGAGAGAGCCACCCTTTCATACACAATTAAATGACCTTGAAACAATTAAACCAAATGCAGATAGAATTATTTGAGGAGTAGGGAGAGGAAAAACATGCATGTAAGACATTTCAGAACACTTCAAGGCTAATAAACACTTTTCAGGAGGTAGAACTTACAGTGATATGTCAAAATATATATGATCCATTTTAATACTTGTTATAGACTGAAACATGACGGCCCCATTCAGAAGTTGAAGTCCTAACCCCCAATACCGCAGAATGGGGCTGTATTTGGAGAGAGATCTTTAAAGAGGTCACTGAAGTTAAATGAGGACCTAAGGGTGGGCCCCAAGCCCATCTGGTCTATTTGACCAGTCTAACCAGCTGTTCTCACAAGAGGAAGAAACAGCAGGGCATGCTCACGGGACAGGCCATGTGAGGATGAACTAGGAGGGCTGCCACCCACAAACCAAAGGGGGAGTCCTCAGGAGGGACAAACCAGCTAAGGCCTTGACTGTGGACTTAACAGCTTGAGTACACACCTTGTGAGAAGATAAATCCTTAAGTCACCCTCTGTGGTTTTTTGCTATGGCAACCCCAGCAGATTAATACAGTGCCTATTGAATCTCCCTTTCTGAATACTTCTCACTATTTTTCTGGATGTTTTATTGTCTTTATTCTGCCTGCAGCCTCTAGTGCTTGCTGAATGCAGTACAGTACCTTCCTGTGACTAGTTTGGGTACTGGCTTTCCTGAAACTGACCCCCAAATTCTTTCTCTAGAGAAGAGCCTCTTTCTTCCTTGTCTCCTCTAGGACCCCTCTGAGAAGATCAGAGGCACTGTAAAAATAGAGTCCCTAGACCTGAGATGCAGAAATATTGATTTTTTTTTGAGGCAGGGTCTGTATACAATTCAGGGTCCCCTGAACTCACTATGTAGCCCAAGCTGGCCTCAAACTCACTGCCATACTCCTGTCTCAGCCTCTTGAGTAGCAAGATTATAGGTATGCACCACCCTGTCTAGCTTGACATTTTTAAAACTGACATTGTAACCTATTAAGTACACATGCTGAGGAGATTTTGGTTAGAATATCATAAGACAAGACAGAAAATTAATGTTAATTTGAAAAACAAAGAAAGCAGAAACTTATTATCTTAGAATTACACTAATGATTCTTCTGCTTCTATGTCTGTTGCTCCTTTTCTTTTTTTCTTTTTTTTTTTTTCAGAGAACTTTGGACTGTCCTGAGGGTCATTTGCCTCAAGTTATCTTGCTTAACTGTTTATACAGTTTAGATGCTTGATAGATTCTTACCCTCCACCAGTGAAGAGTAAGTGGGATCCAATTTCACTGAGTCAGCACTTGGAAAACTATTTCATGATTTTTGTCTGCTGTTTTGGGTGTGTGTAAAAAGTAACAGAGTTTTGTTGTCAAGAAAATCAAGCAGTACTCTCTTTCTTAGCCTGCAATCTAGACACTAATTTTTATTTATTTATTTTGACTTGTATTGATTTATTAAATGTACTATGTGCCCAGAACTTTGCTAAGTGCTTTTCTGCCTTCTGTAATTTAGTTCTTGCACTGTGATTACGAGGCATGTGTTAACTTATTTTATGTATGGGAAATTGAAAAGTTACCTGAGAGTCCTAGCTAATGGTGTTAATGGCTGTGGTCAGATTGGAACATGCCTGCTGGGGGATTTACCCAGTGGCTGCACTACCCTTTAGTCTTTAATGCTGAATAGTGCTGTGACTCTCCAAGAAAACCATGAGAAATGGGATGTTTCTCAAACCACTGATCACACTCTCTTACTGTTTTTTTCATCCTGTTTTGAGTGATGAGATAACTACCAGAACACCTCAACCAGAAAAATATGGTCCAAATATATAAATTTTAATTGTTGGAAAGGATTTTTTTTTACAAAAGTATAATTAAAATGCCACCTGAAATATCAGGCTCTATAGTTAATAAGTATAGAGGTTTTTTTTTTCTTCACCATGGTCTGGCAAGTTTACATTTGTAATCCCGTGGAAATGTTACTGGAATCCTGGTTAATTGATTTTAATTTACCACCTTCAGTGTAACCCACAGCAAGAATAAAGACACTAAGATATATTTGTAGTTAAAGGTAGCCAAGGGGTTCTGAGTGTGGTTTTGATGAGGGTTTATGGAACAAAGCCCTTGACCCAGGGTTTGAGGCCAGAAAGTACCTCTGCAAGCTGTATAACACAATTGAGGTAGCATTTAATGTTTAGAAGCCTGGTGTTTTAGTTTTGATGGGTAAACTTTTTTTGCCCTGGGAAGTCATGGCTTCTTATCTCAAGGCTGAACCCAGCTGACAGCCCTGGAGCTGTGTGGCTCTGCCATCCCACTGAGTTCAACCATTTAGAGGGAGACGCTGAGGCAGGTAAGCAGGGACCGTAGCCTGGCTTCAAAGATTATGCATCAGCACTTCAGCCAGCCCTATTTACGTTGTTTAGAGCCAACTGAAGGGAAAAAGAAATAGCTTAGCCAGCTCTGTACATAGCAGTACATGGCGATAGGGCCAAGTTTAGCTAAAGTGGAGGTAATTTGCTCTTTCTTCAAAGACAGCTGTCCAGGTGGTCCTCTACGAATAAGCCTTTTGGGGAATTTCCTGGAAGCACAGCCAGAGAAAGGGATTCTTATGCAAAGGATTTTCAAGAAAAGTGATCTCAGGAAAAGGGAAGTGATGAAAGCAAAATAAGGTAGAGAAGAAAGCTAAGCAGGAGTGGAGCCCTCCATTGGAACCCTGCTTCAGGCTGATCCCAGGGTCAGCCCTGGTGCACAAATTGCATGACATGGTTTATCCCACAGATGAGCTGATCTTTGTACCCCTCAGTTATTTGGGGCATACTGCTCATCTGTGGCAGGTGGGCACAAACTATCTGAGGGCAACTATAGTTGGCTGAAGACAATTCTCTGAAGCAACAGCACCCAACATGGCAGCTGGTTGTGAGTAGGGAGCCAGCTCCTCATAGGAGATCACAGTGAATCATCAACAACATCCACTATATCTTCCCCATGTACTGTCAAACCTATTTACTTTTCTAAGCATATATTTTTCAGGATATTTGTGGGTCACAGTCTCTGAGAAAGCTTACAAGAAATTCTTGGTGGGTTCAGTTACCATCCTTGCTGCTGTTGTTGGGCTCAGGAGGTAACTAATGTTCAGTTGCTATCATCCTTTTCCACTCACTTTAGTTTACTATCACTTCCTGTTAGTTCTTGTGCTGTTTACTTGGCTTGTCAGATCTTCATTCGTGGGGTTCTCTGTGCCACTAATTACCATGGCCCTAAAAGTCTGTGACTGCTATACTTACCCAGCTATACCTTAAACTGGGCATGAGATGGCTAACAAATGAGAGGACTAGTAAATCACTTAAGAGAGTAATATAATCCTCCCTGATCCATTATGTATATTAGATCTACCTCAAATAGTCCTCACAGGATGACAGGAGTCCAACCCCTTTCATGCTTATTAGTCCATTAGAACAAGCAGTCTAATTTTACTAGGGAGAAGTTGATGCCTTTACTATGTATATGTTATAATTGGTTCCTTCTGGGAACCAGAATCATTGGAACCAGAGACTAAAATTGCAGGAACAAGAAATATAAATTGTCCAAAAGTCTATCAAAAGTAATATTCAGTGAGGCCTCTCCTGCTCCTGCCTCTTGTTTCCTGGACTCTTATATTCTGTTTATTGAATTCAGCAACATATACTGAGAGCCCTTAGTTCTAGCCATATACTGCACTTTGTAGATTAGTACACAATCATCAAGGAATGTCATTTTACTGTGGTGTCAGATCTACATGTTCAAAGAAGGCATTCTTAATCAAGTGTCTTGGCACACACCTGTTTTCCCAGCAACTTGGGTGACTGAAGCAAGAAGGATCACATGAAACAAGAAACTTGAAGCCAGCCCATGCCACATAGTGAGACTGTCTTCAAACCAAACAAAAAACAAAGAAGGCTTTCTGCCACTCTGTTAGTGGTCAGCATCACATTGTTGGTGCAATCCGTTAGGGTTAATGATTCTCATTGCCATGTTGTTGCCAACTCAACTCCTGTGCTGTAAAGGGGTCCCTTGGTCTGAGATGATGTTCTGTGGAATCCATGTTGGTGGATCAGCCATTGGGGGCTGGTGTTGCTTGAGGCACTACAAGAAGGAATGGAAAATGCTACCCAGTGAGAAAGTCATTGCCCTTTGAAGGATGAAGGATTCTTATCCAATCAACATGTCGCAAAGCAACTGGTGAACTCTTTCAAGAAATAGTGCCATGTCACCCTCATGATTCTTAATGGATATTTGATATTTTAGCTGCCCTCTATCTAAACACTCTAGTTGAGAAGACTCACAATAGTGAGAGACCAGGTTTCGATCTCTGCTATAGAAGTCCAAGGAAATGAGTGTTATATTGCCCTGCCCTGAGAGCCAGTGTCTGTTATTAGTCCATGTAGTTGCAGCCATGGAGTAAGATTTCAGCACCCATGGAAACAGCTGGCCACAGTGGGTAGCCATGTCAGCAGGAGAATGGCCATGCATGGAATAAGTTCTTGGCTCTTCTGTCTCTCCTTTGCTTCCTGCTGGGATCTGGGTCTCTGGATGAGCTCTCCAATTCTGCCAGCAGGTATAGACTCTTCCAAGGATTTTTTCTTACTAAGTTATACAGGGTCAGTTTCTGTTTTTGCAACCAAGAACCCAGAGTAATACATTACTTTTTTATTAGCATTTACCAAGCTGTTGGCATGGTAGAAAGATTAGGCAAGAGATCCAGAAAGATATAAACCATGGCCCAAGAGTAAATTTCATGCCAAGACAGAGTAATCAGAGTGTCTGATGAATCCATGGGACACGTGTCCACATACAGACCAGTTGAGATCAAGCTTTGACTAAAAGAGAGGGGCTCAAACTATGTCCAAGGTTGCTGGTACCCATAGTTATTGGAGGTAACCAACCTTGATACTATGTTTGACCTGTTTTCTTTTATTTGTGAAGTCTGAGGACTGAAGTTCACTTAATGGGAATAATTAACGCTCATTCTCTGTCCTCTCACCTACTTTCTTCATCTTACTATGAAACATTTGAAGAGAGAAATAATCATATCTGTACTACCACAATCAACCATTCAATACAAATTTGGTTTTCTCTCTGCAGTAATACTTTTATTTTTTGGTACTGGGGATCAAACACATGACCTCACACTTTCCAGGCAGGTGCTTATGCCACTGAGCTAAATCCCCAGACCTAGAGCAATATTTTTCTTAAAAGAGAAAAGAATTTACTTTCAAGCCATTTGGAATTCTTCTTTTATTTTTTCCTTCTTTTCTTCCTTTTTTTTCCTTCCATCTTAATTTCACAACTTCCATTTTATGAAAGTTAATGTATATCACATGGGAATCAAAACAAGCAAAAATATAAAACTAAAAGCAATAATTATCAATAATCATGCTAGCATAGGTTTTTTTGTTTTTGTTTTTGGTATATTTTCTTGAATAATTGTTTTCTGTTCATTAAAGTCTATACTAACAAGATTGTAATTAGAAATTGATAATGTAAGAAGATATTTACATATAGACAATACATATAAATATATGTATTATATGTCTTACCTTACTTAACATTTTCACTTTCTATTTTATAAAAGAAACTTTTTGAAGACAGAAGTTTTATGATTATATAATATCCTATGATATAATTTTTTAATTAATTTCTCTGCCAATATCTAATTTTCTTCCAAATAATGGAGTGATGAAATTATAAGTATTTCATTTGTTCACAAATTTATTCTCACACATCTGATTGCCCTTTGACTGTGTTTTTTTAATTTTTAAAATTTATTTTAAAGAGAATAAAACCAAGCAAACCAAAACATAACAAAGCCAATCTAAACAAACCAGTGTGACACAGGATTTTAAAACAATAGGAAATCAACAATGGTTACCTTAATACCTTCTGCTGTCTTCAAAATAGCATAGATACCTTCAAACATAGTAAAAATCTAGCAAAACAGAACAGAATAGAAACAATAAAAACAAAACAATGAACACAATAAAGGATTTCAAAATGATAATAGTAAATCCAAAATGGCTACCATAATATATCTTATTATCTTTGAAACAGCTGCCCATGCCATTGGGAGCAATAAAAATCAAACAAAATAAAACAGAACAAAACCCAACCCAACAAAACAATGAAAATGATACAGGACTTTGAGATAAGACAATGGGGAATCAACAATGGCCACCACCCTCAGAAGGAGATTCCTCCACAGATGCTACACTGTGTATTGCCATCCTTAGAATGGATAACCAGACCACTGGCTTTGGACCTGCAAAGTCAGTGAAACACTAAACACTGCAAGCATTAAATGGTATTCCACCTCAATAACCCTCACCATAGCCTGTGTTTCTCCAGATCAGCTGGTCACTTATGATGGAGGTAGTGGCAGGGGTTGGCTCTTGTTGTTTCCCAGCCCACTCCCTGGAAATGGCTGCCATCTGGCTTTCCATCCAGTGGCCTATGCATGGCATTGATTCACAGGGAAGATTTGCTTCTTGTTGACTTCTTGTTTTCTTCCCCTGCAGTCCACAAATGGCACTGACTCATGGGAAAAGGCTGGCATCTGGCTTTCCCCCCAGCAGTCCTCACATGGCACCAATTTTCAGGGAGGACTTGCTGTTTGTGGACTTCTTGTTCTCTTCCCCCACAGTCCGTGAATGGTACTGACTAATTGGAAAAGGCTACCATCTCTGCCCTTTAAATTTAATGGAACTAATAGATTAAGTGATATAAAATATTTAAGTTTATGAAAAGTGTATTTATTGTATGCCCACATATCAAGTTCAGTCATCCAAGTATTATAATCCTCTTTCTAGTCTTCCTCACAATCCAAAAAGTTATATTTGTAATCCCATTGAGATGTCACTGGAATTCTAGCAAGTTAATTCCAATCTACCACCACCAATGCAACCCATGGCCAGAGTAAAAACACCAACACATATTCCAAGTTAAGGGTAGCCAAGGGGTCCTAAGTCCAATCCCCATAAGGACATGTGGACAAAGGCCTTGATTCCAGGCCTCTCCTAGAATTTAATATCTTGTGAAGAAGGGAGGTGGCTCAGGGATAAGTGACAGTGAGGATAGCAGGAATTATGTGAGTAACTTGAGCTGGCTAGGTGTAAGATTGACATCTCTGTAAATTGAAGAGATAAAGATATGTAGAAGGATCAATTTACATAATCCAATTTAGTAGCAATGGAATTATTTTGGGGGGTATCACTTAGGTTCTGATATGCAAATTCTTGTGCTCTGGGGAGTCAGCCTCTTATCTTGAGGCTTGTACCCAGTTGACATTCCCGGAGCTATTGGCTCTAACATCTCCAGTGCTCATATCCTGTACTGATCTGTATTGTACGGAGAACACTATGTGAGGAAACAGGACTGTCTGTTGGCTATAGAAATTGCATGTTAGCACCTTTACTAGCCTTATTTGCAATGCTTAGAGCCAATTGAAGAGAGAAGGAAAACCCTGGCCAGCTTTTTACATATCAGTATAAGGAAATGAGTCTCCAAATAATCAAAGTCATGGTAATTGTTTTGGATTCAAAGGGAGTCACTGGAGTTGTCTCCCACAGTATTGTTAAGCTGTTTTCAGAAAAGTTGTACTAATTCACCTCCCACCAACATTTACTTAAGAATGCCAGTCTCACTATTCTGCTTTTAAAGAATATTATCTAATTTGATAATTATTATTTCAGTGTTGCTTTGACATGCTTGAAGTTATAAATTCTCTTCCTGCTTTGATAATCAGAGCTGTCTCTCTTCTGTCATTTTAGGTTTACAAATCCTACAGCTTAGTAGGAGAAAGGAATAGATGATTTCTAAAATATATTCTTTATAAGAAAAACACCTAGTTTAACTTTACCTGTTCTAAGAAAGAAGACTATGTGGACTGTAACTTCTTAATATGATTCAATAACCCGAGTAATAAACAATAACCAAATAACTCAATAATATGCATGTTGCCCATTTACTGAAAAAGCAAATTATATGCATGCATTTTCTATCATGTTGTAAACCTGCTTTTGCAGAATTCTCTTTCAAAGTTCAGTAGTTTAATCTGAGTCTAAAGATTATAATAGCCTTTTCTTGCCTCAAAAAGTAATTTCCCCAAAGCAATGAAAGCCATAAAACTAGCAATTACTAGATAAGGTCCACTGGCAAAATGAGACATTTGGGGCTGGTAAGTTATATGATTTGTGCAGAAAAGGATTTCAAAAAGCTCAGAAAGTGGAAACTGAAGGACCATTGACCTAGACTACACACGGAGGAAAAATTGCTTTTGATTTCCTTTCACTGGAACGATGCTGACTGTAAATTGTCTGGATGGTCTCATAGTAAAAATATTTTGGACAGCATCTTTCAAGCTAAGCACAATCATGTCCCCAAGGTCTTTTACTATAATTTCCAAAATACAATGAAGTTTTAGAACAAGCAATCCTTCAGACACAGCTTTTATCAACGAAAAGTATGACCTGCTGTGACTGATTCTCATTACAAACAAAAAAAGAAAAAAAACTTTTTTAGAACTGGTAGTTTAGAAGTAACATCTTTCCTTTATACTTGTATACAGTTGTCACTGATAAAGGAGGGAATCTGGGGACACTTACATATGGTGTACGTTCCTGTACATACACATACGTGCTCTCATACCGTGCTGCTTTATCTTTCCTTTACCTCAGCATCCTTCTCCTAGGGGGCTGGATTCAAGCAAAGTTTATTTTCATACCTGGAAGAATTAAGAGTTTATAAAGACTCTGGATATGCACATATATTGTTTATGAAATATAAATTAGAAGACTATGCTCAGAGGTAAAGAAAGTTACACGATTTGATGACATTAATATTAAAGTTAGCTGAAGAGAATAATTGAGTTTTAAACAAAATGTAACTGTGAGAATACTGGAGAGATTATAAGTCAGCATTATCTACAGGAAAAGTTGACATATGTATCAAAAGCCATAAAAATATCTATTTTCACTGACCCAGCAATTCCATCTATTACAAATCTCTCTTAACAAAACAATCAATTTTTCAAAGAGATTTATATGCAAATGTTCATTGTAGCAATGGTTATGAAATAAATTGTAAATAACCTAATGATCCTATAATAGGAAACTAACAAGTTAAAACACATAAAATTGATGACATTCAATTATTTTAGCCCCCCAAATATCAATAACATGTTATAATTTATAAACCAGATGCATCAATAATCACATGATAGGAGCATAGTTAATGGAAAAATACCCTACTGTATTAGAGAAAAAAATAATCACACAATGAAATAGTGAGTAGAACACTTCCTCCTTTCAATGAGCAGGTGAACCATATAGACCCATGCATTAATCTGAGTAACATGCATTATCTCTGGCTATGGGTCTATGGATTATTTTATATGCATCTTTCTTTGGTTTTGAAATAGCTATGGTAATTGTGTATTATTTTTGCAATAATGAAAATACACTGAATACTATACATAAACACATACATGCACATATGCACACACACAGAGATGTCAGTAAGAGTTGAGAGCACTTCCATATCATTACAGCTCTAGAGAAAAAGTCCTTTGCTTCCTCCTTGCAGCCTTTCACAATTTTGTCACAGGTTTATTTTCATTTGCAGCTGGGCAGATCACCACAGAAGTGAAACCTTGTCTTTCCTAGACTTCAATCAAGGTTGGCGCTATGGTGACTGGGAGGTATGCTTTCTGGAAAGAGCATTCATTGTGTTTCCCTGATGGCTAAAGGATCCTCAACAAGGGAAGATCTTTCAGTAGGACAGTTATCTTCCCTGAGGCCTTTAATTCTCACCAAGTTTGGAATAAGGAGTGGTGATAGCACATATAGGCCAAGCAGTATCTGGGGCAGAAAGACGATGGATGAAGATAGAGGAAATTTCAGACCTCTTCAAGTGATTAGAGAAATAGAAAAACTATAAAGTAAAAAGAACAAAACCAGTTGTAATGGTTGATTCATTGTGTCAATTTGAGAAGTTTAGAAGTTTAAGTGACTCACAGGGGGCCAGGGTTCTCACTGTGTAAATAGAGTTGATGTCTAAAGGTATAGAAGAGGAGGGTATGGAGATGGTGGAGGTGTAAAGGACGCTAGGGCAGTAGTCTGCATACAATATAGGAAAGGAAAAGAGGCTTGTTGTCCCCCTTTCGCTCTTTTTTGCTTTTGCTATCTTTTACTGCCTTGAACTACTGTCCCTCTGCCATGCCACCCTGCTTTGGAGCCAGCTGACTATGGACTGAAACCTCTACAAACTGTGAGCTAAATAAACCTTTCTTTCTTTAATTTTGGGTGTTGAGTATTTTGTCTCAGTATCAAGAGAAAATAACCAAGACAGAATTTGGTACCAGAGAAATCTGATCATTGCTATGACTATACCTAGCCATGTGGTTCAAAAGCCTTTAGGACTAGCTAGTGAAAAGAATTTGGAAAGGTTTGTAGATGTTGTCTGAAACAGTACAGCTGCAATGCCTTAAACAGTTCTCTATGGGGAGATTCTGATCAAAGTTCAGAAGATCAGAAGGCTGATAGAAATCCTGCCAGGAAAAACCAGACTTGGGAGGTTCCTGCTGGGAAGGATGAACTGACTGCTGGATTCCAGATGATATGCGTTATTGCTTGGCAGAAAGTTTGTCTGCATTTTGCTTGTGTCCATGGACTTTGCCTGAGACTGAGATTAAGGATAGCAGACTAATTAATCTCACAGAGGAAATTTCAAGGCAGTCTAACTTTGAGCTAATGGCATGGCTATTGTTGGGCTTTTAGACAGACCTACATTGAGCATCAAGAGCAAGGAGCCCATCAGGATGATTTAAAACATTGTGAGTTTGGCCAAAAGGGAAGCTTCAGTAAAGCTGTGGACTACAAAGTCAATTGCGAAGAAGGAACAGGAGCATGCAAAAGATAGTCTGAGGGTATCACAAGAAACAGAAAGTCCTCAGATTTGCAGCCTCAAAACTGCAAAAGTGAAAGACTTTGCTTTGAGGAGAAAGCCAAAAAACACACCATGTTCCACAATGGTGACAGCCAAACCATGTTCCAAAATGGCAGCAGCATAGAGGATTTGTTCCCCAGAAGCGGGTTCAGAGTGACCAGTGACCCAGGCACTCAATCCCTACAGTCAACAGAAAGAAAAATCTGATTACTGCTCCAGCTGACAGCAGACTTTGGCATAATCCTCATCTGTGATTTTAGGTGAATGCAGAATGCAAGAGTTGTGGGGTTAAGAAGGATTCCACCATGATTTCAGAAGGCCTGGGAGGACAGGTAGTGTGCCCCTGAGAGGTCAATGTGTGAAGCTGTGAGGGTGAAGCCAAAGGTGCAGTGGAGACCTCAGAAGTTTGAAGAATCCAGAAGCATGGATCATCTAAGGAAATCTGCATGGAGAGAGCAAAGCGGGCCCAAGAGACAAGCTGTGGGAACTACAACAATCAGAAGTGCCATAGGGGAAGAGCTGTCCAAGTCCTTTGGAGTTCACAATTTGCCTCAGATTGCCTTGGATGCTGCACTGGGAATTACAAGTCTTAATCTTTGCCCTGCTGGATTTTGAGCTTGCTTTGGTCTCAATTCTTTGTATTCCCCTGCTTGTAACTTTTGAAATGAAAATGTTTATCTTGTGCCATTGAATGTTGGAAGTGTTTAACTATCTTTTCCTTTGTACAGGGGCTTGCAACTAAGAGTTTGCTTACATCTCAGAGGAGACTTGGGACTTGGACTTTTCCACAATGATTAAACTGTTAGGACTTTGGAAACTCTTAGAGATGGACTAAATGCTTTTTGCAATAAGGGATATGCAAGAATCTTTAGGGGATCAGGGGCAGAATGTTATAGTTGTAATGCAATATACTGTTGACAGAATTCATACTTGTTCTTGAGGATTGTTAAACTTGTGTTATAATGTTCAAGTCGTGAAATGATAAGAATAAGCATATCTTTGTATCCAGAGACTGAGTTAAAGAAATGTGTCTTGTTGTCAAGTTGACAAGTGGGGGATTGTAATGATTGATTCATTGCATCAATGTGAGAAGTTTAGAAGTTTAACTAAGTGATTCAGTAGTGAGCCAGGGTCCTCACTTTGTAAAAATCCTGAATCTGTCCATGAGGAGGGCATGGAGATGGTGTGGGTGTAAAGGACCCACTCTAAGGCAGATAATCTATACACAGCATAAGGGAGAAAGGGGCTTATTCTCTCCTTTTTGCTCTTGTTGCTTTTGCTGCCTTCCATTGACTTGAACTGTTGTCCCTCTTCCACGCCACCCTACTTTGGGGCCAGCTGATTATGGACTGAAACCTCTACAAACTGTGAGCTAAATAAACCTTTTCTCCTTTAACTTTCAATGTTATGTATTTTGTCCCAGTAATGAGAGAAAAGTAACTAAGACACTAATAGAGTTCTTTTTTTTTTTTTTACAAAATATTTTACTATTTTAGAGTAATAGGATTTTAAAACCTTTTTATAAGTGAGACACACATGGTAAACTGGAGAAAGTTTATAGGGTTTTCCTAAGAACGTAGGTAGCAATCCAACCATTGAGAGAAATCTTAAAGAGATGTGTCTGTCATCCACTGCAGAGGATAAAAACATGTTGTAACACTAAGGTAAGCAGTTAAGAATAAAGCTAGACTTGTGACACATGTGGCATTTTAAAGCACAAATTTACTTACTTCATAATTTGGCAAGTTTTTTGAAAAAAAAAAAAAAAAGACAGCCCTTCATAAGTCATCCAGGATTGCAGAATTCCTAACTCAGCAGTAATGAAGGATTTTATTTCCCCCCTAGGGCCTTATAAAACAGTAAGTGAAGACAGTTATAGGTAACATTATAAAGTATACAGATTTATTAACAAGTTCACATGGACAAATATTGTTAAAATATGTAGGTGTTATTTTAACTACTGATTCCTCTGTGGAAGCCAGCACTGAAACAGTATATATGAAACACTTTGCATCTAGGCTGTAGATGTGGCCCTCTGTCAGGTCAGCTGAGGACTCTGCAGAGGGAGTGTGGTGTGACCTGGAGGGAGGCCACAGCCTTGTAATCCAGGATGTTAGCAAATTTTCTGGGCTGCTCCCAAGCCTCTCTATGCTAGTCTATCAGTCAGTTCCCAATGCTACCAACCCAAGTAAAACATACACTTTCTTTAAACTATCTTTGAGACTCCTTTCTCATAAAATGCCTTTTGTTCTCCTTTAGTAAAGAACACCTTTGTCCTCATTATGTACTTGAGACAGTGTGCTCCTTTAATAAACAGAGTGGCTATCAGCCTCCTTGTGTCATGAGTCTTCTTTCATCTGTGACACAAGTCATCGAAGACCAGCATCATCATCCCAAGATTGATTAGGGATCCTCTGTGGAAGCCAGCACTTATAAAACAGTAAGTGAAGACAGTTATAGGTAACATTATAAAGTATACAGTATCCCTTATTAGGGATCCTAACTAAAAAACAACATTTTACTCAGTGACTAATAATAACACAAACTCCAGAGCCATACTGTGGGCAGGAACCTCCTCATCACGTGTTCCAACTTCTCTGAGCCTTACTTTCTCTCAAAATGGAGAATAGTAATAATAGCTCCTCTATAGGATTATGACAAAGACTAAATGGATTCAAATACTTGTATATAAAACACAGTACCTGGAGATAGTAAGTGATATGGAAGTGTTAGATCTCAGTATTCTCTCATCTTCTGTATCATCTCACTGAGAAATAGAATTCAGTTCTGCAGCAGCTTTCCATCACCATGACAAAATTCCCAAGCAAATCATTTTAAAAGAGGAAAGGTTAGTTCTGGCTTAGGTTTCAGTCTATCATTGCCTGGTTCCATTGCTGTGAATCTGAAAGAGGCAGAACAGGATAGCAGAAGGGGGTAGGAGAGCAACGCTTCTCACTTCATGGCAGTAGACAAGAAAAGAGCCAGAGAATAGGAGACTGGGAGCCAATGCCGTCCTCAAGGTCACGTCGCCATGAGCCAAACACTTCTCTAGGCCTCAACTTTGGATAGTGTTGTGTTGGGGATCAAGCCTGGGGGATATTTCATATGTAAACCATGATAACTGCCATCAGTAACTGTAGATTACTAAGGCAGAGATTTTTAAGAAATGTTATAGAAACCCCTCTAGAAGAGTGAATATTAGAGCTGTCAACAGGCCTTTTCACTTTGTAAGAATTCTCTTGATGACTTGGACACCGCCCCATTTCTAAGAGGGTGAAAATTAGAAGCTGAAACCAGAGATGCTGTTTAGCGTTGTATTATTCTAATTTAAGCTAAGGCATGCGGCTTCCCTCACAGAACATTTCTCAGACCCTCCCTACTCCGATGATCCCCATGCCAAATTGCTATCATGCTAAATTTGCTTTCATTTTCATAGCAGATTAACAATACTGCTAATACAATACTTCTTTGGAGCTTTCTTTTCATATCGCTACTTTCCAAGCCACTCTGGGCCTTCAGAAGTCCTGACACTTCCCTGAGAAGGAGACAGCTGCCCAGACTGCCAGTGCGTTATAAAATGGTCCTGTGATTGGAGGTAGGGGACATTTTGCTTTTGCCATGAGGAAATCCAAAGAGGCCAACTCTCGGTAGTACTCTACCTTTGCTTCAGAATTTTGCAGACAGAAGAAATTCCTCCCTCTGGGGCCACAGCCAGGGCTAAAACGGCTTTCATAGGCACTTTTGCTTTGTGGACCAGTTCTCCACAAAAAATAATAACTATTGGTAAAAAGACTATTAAATAATTTTATACAACTAAAAGTTGTGGGCTGTATGTATCTCATCTTCTCTGCACAGAAGAGTCTTCTCATTCATATTAGCCCTCTACACATGGTTGAATAAATCTGAGGTAAAAGATAGAAGAAGCAGTTAAGTAAGTGCAAAATTGGGTAAGTTACTGACCTACAAATTGTTATCAGGTACTGTTGCACTTTATCTTGAAGGAATGCTAGACTGCTAGAGTTTGGATCTCAAATGCCCCCTAAAGGCCTGTGTGACTTGTCAGAGCCTTGATTCTCAGCCAGTGACATCACTGGGAAGTGGAGTGTGGTGGATTAATTAATGGTGAACTTGTAACACTCAGCTGAACTGAGCATGGTGCTAGGTGTGGAGGGCCTGTATGAGAACTGTTGTGAACAGCAAAAAGAACTAGAGGGGAAGGTGGAGTGTTGTTGATTCTCCTGGAGAAGCTTTTCATGCTGGTTTTCCTAATATGAAGTCAGTTGTTCTCATCATCAGAGGAGCGCAGGTCCTTGTGGCACTGAATGCTCTGGTTCTTTTCAGAGGAGCTCTGGTCCTTACCTTGAATGTTGCTTCCTGGCTCCAGTGCAAATCCCTCAGCCTGCTGGCATAGACCCTGCATCCTCTGGTGGAGACTCTCTAGCTTTCACCACTGACCTTTGGGCCTTCCCAGTGCAGATCCTAGATGCAGATTTGCATAAGATATTGTCATGAGCTCTCAACCCCCAGTTGGACTCACGGAGGATATTGTAATGGACTCTTGGCCTTTAGCTGGACTTGTGCAAGACATTGCTTTGGGATCCATGCCCCCAGCTGGATTCTTTGGATCTCTAGTGTATGGACAGATTTCCTGTACTCTTTTTCATTGGACTCTTCGGGTGAATATTATAAAATAATCCTATAAATTATATGTCTTGTATTAAATCTTTTCCCATGTAAACCCTGACTACACACATGGAGAAACCTGTAAAATAAGTGAATGTTATAGTCAGGGGTTGAAAGGAGAACAATTACATACAGGACACAGAATTTATAGTATTATTTATAATGGTCACCCAATGAGTCAAATACAAAGAAAGTGCAGGAAATCTGTCCACAATACTTTAGCTAGAAAATCCAGCTGAGGGCCTGGATCCCATGGCAATAATCTGCATGAGTTCAACTGAAAACCTAGAACCACAAATCCAACTGGAGGCCTTAGAGCCCATGACAATGACTCATGCAAGTTTATTTCCTGAATCTGAACTGGGTAAGCCCAAAGGTAAGTGGTGGAATCTAGAAAGCCTATGTCAGTGGGGTGCAGGATCTGTGCTAGTAGACTGAGGGTTCTACACTGGCACCAAGAAGCAATGGTCAAAATAAGGACCAGGGCTCCCCTGAAAAGTACCATAGCCATCCTTAGTGACAACCAGATCCCAAGACCCTCTGATGATGAGAACAGCTGAGTGCATATCAGGAAGCCAGTGTGACAAACTTCTCCTGGAAATTGAAGTGATGCTCAGCGTAAGGACCAGAGCTCCTCCAAAGTGAACTGCAGCTATTCTCAACGACAAGGTCCTGAGCTCCTCTGATGTTGAGAACAGCCAAGTTCACATCAGGGAAGAAACTCCACAAGCTCCTCCAGGAGAACCAACAGCTCCAAATAACAACAACACCTAGGAAAACCCACAATCTACTCTTCCTCTCCATGTCTCCTTTTTATGCTGGCAACAGTCCTCAGGTGGACCACCTATGCTCAGCACCATACTGATTCAGTTCAGCTGGTGTTTGAGTTGATCACCAGTTACCAATCCACTACAATGACACCTCACGGGAAGAAATGTTAGGTCACTGAGGCTGTGCCCCTGGAGAGCATGCTGGAACCCTAGTCCCTTCCTCTGCCTCTCTTTCACTTCCCAGCCACTGTAAGGAACTTTGTTCCATTATGTGCTCCTTGCCTTGGTATACTGCCTTACCTCATGCCTAAAAGCAATAGAACAAACCTATGTGAACTGCAACTTCTTTCTTCATTTAAAGTTGATTATTGCAGATATTTTGTTATAGTACCAGAAAGCTAAGAAACCCAATTACCAATGTCTACAAATGCCAGTGCCTTGGATTGCTAAGAGTTGCATGAAATTGAATTAAAATTTAAAGGGAAGAACTGGTCAAGTAAAGAGATCAAGGCTGTAGAACACTTTCCTTGTTTTAATGAGGCCCTAAGTTAAGTCCTCAGTATCAGGAGAGAAGAGACAGAACAGAGAGAGAGAGAGAGAGAGAGAGAGAGAGAGAGAGAGAGAGAGAGAGATGGTCCTATCCAGTGTCTAGATACTATCACAAGAATACTTATGTGAAGTTCTAGGTATATTTGTTCCTGTACTTTTATGTATACAAGTACACATAATTTTGTGTTACCTGAGACTGTACTGAATTGTATGCTGTTCATCTTAGAAGTAAGCTTATTTTTAAAGTGTGTCCTTTTTAACACAAAATATGATGAGGTCAGAGAGAGGGAGGAGACGTAAAAAATGGGAAAGGGCAGGGGACACAGCATGCATGACTTTGTAGATTTTGTAAAGGGTCTGGCTTTATTGTAATGATGTCTAGCATCCATTAATGAGTGAAACTCCATAGAATTATGTGGACCTGTTATTTTTTCCAGATGATTCCTTGGGCTGCTGTGTGGAGTGTAGACTCTGGGGAAGGAAGTGTGAAAAAGGAAGCTGTTGCAGCTAAGTAGGCAGATACTACAACCACTCATGTAAGAGGTGAGGGGGGCTCAAATCGGGTGGACAGTGCTGTGATGTGGTACAAAGTCTGAAGGTACAGCAGACACGATTTTTCGTTATGGATGTAATTTGGTCAGTGAGAGAAAGATAGGGATTAAAGATTATGCTAGATTTTGCTGTGGGCAATTGGATAGATGATAATGGCATCTATTGAGATTGGTGCCATAATGAAATTTTTGGAGGATCAGCTTTGGTGAGGGTAGGAGATAAAGATTTTTTAATTGAACCTATTAGGTTGAAGACCTCTGTTCTGCACAATAGGTAGTGGAGATGACAAACTTTCAGTTAAATAATTAAATCTGCAGTTTAGAACATAGGTAGAAATAGAGAAAATTTGGAATGACTGGCTTATACACTGGAACTTTTCTAGATGAATGAACTCACCTAGTAAGTGACTGAGGAGCCAGAAGAGGTCAACGGGTGGAGCCTGGGGCTTTCCAGAGGTAAGAGGAAGAGCACGCTCTAGAAGTCAAGTGAAGAAAACCTCAGTTTGAGATTGTGAAAATGAGCACTCAGGCACTCCACAAATACTATAATTATATAATATATATATAGAATATATTATATTATATATTATATATTATATATTATATATTATATATTATATATTATATATTATATATTATATATTATATATTAAATTTATATTATATTATATTATATTATATTATATTATATTATATATAAAATATAATATATATTATATAAATATAATTATTAAGAAAGTTCTACAGGAACCCCTCTTAACATAGTACACTGGGAGAAATCAGCTTGAGTGCTATTCAGTGAGCCTGGCTCTGCCACTCTCCCCAGGAGAAACCTACTGGATTGATGGTAATGGAATTCTGTTTTGTCCAGAGTTTAGTTCTGCCACATTGTGAAAACTCCAGTGAAAAGCTGGACTCCAGCTCTGTCATCTTGAAACTCTAACATGATCTTACTTTTACTAAAATTGCCTATAGCAGGCCATATGTCCTAGATCTACATTTGGGTTTTGAACATATGCTGCTATCATTCATGTTATCTTGGAACATTGCAAAAGGAATGCATATATCTATGTCTATCTATAGCATGTAGATCTATATCTACATCATCAATATCTCTGTCTAATCCATATGCCTAAGCATCTCCCCTGCCCAATCATGTTTTATTCTTCCAGTGATGACTGGCTGGAGGACTTAAGAAGTCAGTTAAAAACTGGGACTGCTGATCATATCTGGCTTCTGCCTGGCACTGTGAACGATCACCAGTGTCAAAGCTGCTTGGAGGCTTGGTCAGTGGAAGACTGATAATCATCTACTCACGCAGATAGTTAGAGGCAGTTAGTGACCGTAACAAAACTTGGTTCAATATAGAACTGTATGGGAGAAGGACATGTTGAAACTGTGAGAACAGACAATTATTTTGAGGAGTTTTGTTGTAAAGAAGAGCAGACATAAATGAATAACACATCCTATCTTAAGTGTACACACACACACACACTGTTGTACTAGTGGATTGAATTCAACAATCTGTTTACTGCTAGGTTCTGTACTGAATTATCTTCATATTATTCCTCTTTGGGTAGATGATAGCACATAGACACTTAGCTAATGTTATGCCTTAGATCTCAAATGTCCCCCAGAGCCATGGATTGATGGGTGGTTACCAGGCTGTGACACTATCAGGAGGGTTAAAACCTTTGGGAATGAGCCCAGTGGGAGGATGTTAGATCAGTGAGGGCAGGTCCTTGAAGAGGGCCATGGGATGAGCTGTGACCTCTTTCTTTGGTTTCCAGCTGTCATGAGGTGAGAAGCTTTGCTCCACACTGTGCTTTAAGCACCACCCCCAAACCTGTACTTTTCCTAGCCTCAGGCCAAAAGCAATAGAGCCAATGGGTCATGGCTGAAACCCCTGGAACAGTGAGCTGAGATAAATCTTTCCTCCTTGAAGTTGTTTACCTCAGGTGTGTTTTTCAAAGTGACAAAAAATTGGCTAGCATAGATAAGTTTAAACTGCATTATGGCTATCTCTGAAGAGCTTACCTGTCTCTATAGGCATGGCATTAAAATTATGCTAAAGTTCCAAGCTGCTTTATTTCTCTCCTTTAAATGTCAAATTGGATTTTTAAGATTTCTCACTTTCCCATGCTTCATTCAATTCTTATTTTCTCATATCTACTAAAATACTATGCCTAGTTCACTGGTCCTCAGGTTTTTTTTTTATAACCTTGAAATCTGTGTAAGTCAGTGTGACTTGCATTTTCCAAAATGCCTTCCAAGGAACACTAGTCCATGAGACCCACTGCCACAAAGGGTTCCAAGGTCAACTAAATTTAGGAAATATTCCTATTGTATTAACCACCAAACTTACAATCACATCTTTAGCAATTTACAGTGAACATTAGATTTTAAGAAGCCCAAAACCTATTTAGTTATATTTAAACAGTCTTTTACAATGGAAATACTTACAAGTGAGTCTGAAATATATTAAGATATCTGTAATTTACTTTCAAATAACTTCAGCATAGACTGTGCGGCTCTAGAAGAAAATGGATAATTTAGGTCATCAACCAGCCTTCGAAATCCAGAAGTGGTTACTTCAAATACTTGCATGATACGTACTTCAAAAATTACTTTACCGTTTGCTAATTAACATGGTGGATATCATGAATGATTTTTTATCTGTGAAAATGGCTGAAAAGTAGCATAACATATAATGAAGTTAAGTTTTCATTATTAAAATTATAGGTATTTAGGATATGTGAATTGACAAGATCCAGTGTTTCAGAGAGAGATATAATCATTCTTTTTTGCAAAAGGTATATATATATATATATATATATATATATATACACATATCAAGTTCTCTAGCTTTCCTTCTGTAGGGATGGTGGTAAAGACCTTAGCTTTTATCAGTTATGCATTCAGTCATTGGAATTCTGTGATTACACTTTGGGAATGATTACCCAATGCTGATTGTGAGAGGAAAAGTGATGTTATCACATTTAACTCATTAATCATTCACATACGACAACAGTTCAAGTATCAAACATAACAGAAAACTTAGATCTCAATTTTTTTTTCAAAACAATATCTGAAACATTATATGCATGTAGATGAATATTTTGCTTAGTGTCTTTGTGTATAAATATTTGGTCTGCTACTTGCTTTCATTATAAACTGGTGTCAAGGTTGTAGGGAGGAGGTAAACCTCATACTAGAAATAATCACTACTGTTATCTAGTTGGAAAAAAACCTCCGTCAGTGATTTTCAAAGTTCTATTTGCAACAAGATTATATTTTTTTAAAAAATTAAGCACAGTAGGTTGGAAAGTACAAGATACGTGAATAGAGAAAGATATGTGACAAAAAAATTCCAAATAAAGTTAAGAAAAATCATGGCTTTAGAGTACACAGATAATTGCATATTTGCTCCTCTGAGTATATCACCTCAGGCAAGGAGACTGGTTAGAGGAAATAAATCTATTGAGAACCTTTCCAGGACACTTGCTTGGAAATTGGTTATAGATTTCTATGATTCCTACATAGCTTCTTAGCTCTATCTAGAACAAAATTATTACAGAAAAATTAACTAGCTATTGTTATGTGGATATGTCTAAAGTTTGCAGAGACTAACAGATGTAAATAAAAGATAAAAATTTTCAACTGTTCACTATTTTAGCAGGTGTTATAGACTGATGAGCACATTTTGTTTCTTACAGAAACCAAGTTCTTTTTGATAGCTTCCGATATTTAGAAGGAGTTAAGTCTAGAAAGTCTCTTCTTTTCTCAACCTAGTCCCAGGTAACAATAAAGCAAGGGTCAGGAAGAATTCTGCTACATAAACAGCATTTATGGGCAATGGTCATATCACATGTTTACCTGTTCATGCTACTCTAATTAAGTTCAAAGTGTTTCCTCGTGTTCCTAACCCATGCTTTTATGGAAGTTTCACTTCAGGTAAATGTAATTAAATCCTAGTGATAAGATTCAGCTGAATTGCTCTTCAGTGAAATCATCCTTAGGGATAGCTTCTAAACAAAGGAGTACTTCAAGATCTTAAACCTAAGGGAGCACTACAAAGGACATGGGTTACCGTTCTTTCTAGACACATAAACCATATTTAGGCTGCCGTGAAATTCCCAGACAGCCTGATCATCTTGATCACTCTTGTTCCACCAAAGAAAATGTCATTTTTAAAAGTTTGCACATTTACACATTCCTGGGGTGTATTCTAAATGAAGGCTGAATGTAGACATATGCGTTAACATAATTTCCTGTACTAACCACAGTGAAATAAATGGACTGGTGTTGGTGTTCTCTCCACAGGGCACAATGGAATGAGCATATGAAATAGGTCTTTCAGACACTGAATAGGCAGTTACTATGATCTCTGAAACAAAGGAAGCAAATGAGGTAAACCCCCAGCTGCCCTTGTGTTTGGATCTTGGCACAAGGACAGCACGTCTACCTCACTGAGCTACACAGGAAGTCTACACCACAATTGCTTGAGTCTTTGAATACTATACCACTCTATTTACTCCCTGAGTGTGACTAACGCTACTGTGGTATGAAAATTTAGTAGAGATTTGTAAGCTGAACAGCTATTAGAATTTTCAAGGGAGTTGGAACATTTCCCAATTCCATCAATTCTGTCCAAGGTGGACAGACTTGTCTTTATACTGTACACTTGCAATGGACATCCCAGAAAGGCAGTTTTTGGGTACTCTAGCTCTAGAGTTAAATGCTCAAGATCTTCCTTAGCAAAATTCAAGAGTGACTTCAAAAAGATCAATCTAATCTGTAGAAATTGTCAGAGTTGAGCAATACTCTTTGAGAACGAAAGAAAATCCATCCACTCAGCACATAGTACTGGCATACCATAAATGATTTACTAAACATGCTTAAAAAAGAAAATATTAGCCAAAAAAAGGAGAAAAATCCATTTTACAACACTCAGAAATAATGATATGGAATTAATAGACAGGATTTCAAGCAGTTTTTACTTATTTTACAAACATAAACACTTGTCAAAGTAGCAAGAAATGTTTATCTCTAATTTTCTAAACAATTTTTCCCAATTCAGTATTTTTGGTACTGAGGAACACATCTGGGGCCTTTGCACTGAGCTATTTCCTAGTCCAGCCATTTCTTTATTTTTCATTTTGAGACAAGATCTCTCCAAGATTCTAAATTGTCTAATTTGGGCTCCAATTTGGGATCCTTCTGCCTCAGCACTGAGTACTGGGATTACAGGCATGTATTACCATGCCTAGTTCCCAATGCTTATTTATTTATTTGTATTTTTGAGATAGTTCAGGCTGTTCACTGTGCAGTTCAGGCTGCCCTTGAACTCACTTTGTAGCCCAGGCTGACCTTGAACTCACAGCGATCTTCCTGCCTCAGCCTCCCAAGTGCTGGGATTATAGGTGTGCACCACCATGCACAACCTTCATTGCTCATTTATTGAGTGCACTTAAATGCGTACGAAAAAGCAATAAATACTAAATGATGAACCAAATGCACTGGCATAATCTACTGGGGAATGTACAACAAGCACACTTAAAAATAATGTCTGCATAGTCTAAGCAGCTATATAAATCCCACTTGAATATCATTGCTCTCCAGTACTGTCTTCTTACCTCATTATCTAACCAATTTATGAAATTCTGAAGTTTCCTAAGGGGCAGGCAATCACATTTCTGGCTTGGTAGAATGTTCCTTAAGTTCCACATCATGGAGAATGTGTAGAAAGAGAGCACTGGTCAACCTTACTAGGAGTTTTGTCCCTTTCCTCTTGGAAAGAGTGCTGACTTGGGAATATGGGTTGAAGTAGTGCATAGAGCAGGACTGACGGAGCCTGTGGGGCTCTGGCTGCCATTCAGCAGCCATCTGTAGCACACCCGCTGTGAATATAGCACGGCGCTAGGTGCCGATCAACATGGAGACACATGTAAATATAGGAATTAGTACATAAATGTCCGTAATTACAATTGGAGAGAAAGAAGTACTTTAGTGGGGATACAGTGTTGCAAGACTGCAGCAATAAATTGCAGGTGGATCCATGGGAGACTTAACCTAGAAAGTGGTGCAGGAAGGAAGAAGTGGTCAGTGTTTTTTCCAACCTGTTAAACAGACTCTGGACTTCCACTATATGGCACCTCTATTCCCCCTCTATGCCTTGCCAGCTCTAGGGTTCTCTCACTCTGAGAACCCCTTGACCTGTGTCTGTGGTGATCTCTATGCTCTTGCTCTTGCTGAGACATGGATGAGTCCTTTTGTTGATCTACTGGGCACCAGTGAGTCTCTAATTTATCCCCACCCCACACCACGCTGGCAGCAGAACTTTGCCTTCGTCTGCATCAGAAGGGAGTCCTCGCCAGTGGATCTCAAAGCTCTGGGTCCTTACATCTGGAGCACATCAAGCAGGAGGGAGAAAGGAGACTCCTACACCAACAGGTGAACTAGATTGACTTTGTTCATCACGCTAGAAAAAGCTGTCAAAATCAGAGAGCGTCTTCATATCCCATTCCTTAGCTTAAGATTTCTGTCTTGCTTCTGAAAAGGGTTTCCAGTGTAATCAGGATGAAAAAAATGAACCTGGATGCAGATAAGCTGTCAGTTTCTGCCAGCACTGTAAAGCAAAACCCGTGCCAGGGTATCCAAAGGCAGCTGGCAATGATCAAAGAGCCATCACTTCTGAGCCTCACAAGAAGAAGGTTTCAAAATGGAATTCTGAGCTGAGCAGCTGATGCAGAGGGCTAAGAAGGGGTATGAACTGTGAACAAACTTGTCACTTTCATAAATTCTGGGAGCTCAGAAGAGAAGAGGTTAAATGAGGACATTACATTTCAGGAAGATCCCTTGTGTGTGAGGCAGCCTAGTAAGAGCCATCAAAGACAATAGGAGAGAGAATTTAGAGATTGGAGACAGGAAGAAGCCTCTGGTTTAGAAGTTCCACACAGGAAGAGACAGGCAACCAAGACAATCAGCCTTGTCTAGGAGGAAAAGGAAGAGAGGAAGATGAACACTGAATTATCTGACAGGGATGGTGAAGACAGGAGTGTTCAGTGCTTGAAAACCATGGCAATTCTGTGAATCACAGGAAACCTTGTGATTGCAGCACTTCGAACAGCTGATATTTTTTCTGTATTGCACAACATTTTTACTTGTGAACAGATGGCAGTTTTATCTTTATCATGTTTTATAAGGGAGAGGCATTACTGGAGATTAAACTGAGGGCCATGTGCATGCTAGGCGAGCACTCTAGAGCTAAGCTCCATTCACAGTTATTTTTCTTATGAGGCAAGGTTTAGCTAAGTTCCCTAGGGTGGCCTCCAACTTGTGATCCTCCTGTCTCAGCCTCCCGAGTAGCAGGGACCACAAGTACACACCACTGTACCTGGCTTTCTCCATCTTTTCTCTTTCATAGCCTTTTATCAGAATATATTACTTGATGGTTCCTAAATTATTCTCTTAATTTCCTCAAATAATTTATCTAAGGATATATTTAACCACCATAATCTCACATCCTTGATCCATCTCATCTACACATATGTTGTGATTTTCCTGCACATATGTTGCACTCTGAAACAAGCTTAACTCTTCTATGGAAACTTTCCTGATCTCAAATGGCATTAAACTGAATGGGTTATAACAAGCATTTTTCAAACTGTTTGTTACAACCTAATAGTGATACCTGAAATCATTACAGAGTCATGCTTAATTTTTGAAAAGTGAAATAGAACAGATTAGAAAATATTAGCATGTATCACGTGTAGTGAGGATTAGCACTATGTTTTATGTATTTTACATGCATGCATATTCTAGAACCTATTGTACAGTGTATTTCCGCCTACTATATCTGGTTAAAAATGTATATTTTGAATGTTAGTGATATTGTGAAAGAAGTGTTGGGAGGTATAAAGGCCCAGACGGCATGGTCTCTATGTCTAATCCTTCCAGTTCACAAATTGTGTCACCCTGAGCACGGCACCCTCCTTCCCTGGGCTTTATTGATCTTCTTTCTCTGTAGCGAGTGAGGGGATGAATTTGTTCCCCAAAGTCTTTCTTCAGCTTTAGGCATTTAGGAATCTGTGTCTTGGAAATGCAAAATCTATGTGGGGAAAGAAAACAACTGAAGAAGTGAAGAGGTTTCATTTCAAGGCTACTCCTTTTGGAGAAAGGTTGTATTAATAATGGTAGCTCTTGAGGGCAGTGCTTGGCATTGGATACAACCCCTAGCATGAAGTGCTTCTCATCCTTTGTAACAGCAGACTTTTGCTCAATTTCATGATAGTTTGGATTGTGCAATCTTGGGTGTGGGATTGAAAACAGAACTGCATTCTTTTGCAAAATAGAAGGGAGAAAGAAAAATGGTGAGCAGGAATTGGCAAAAAAGTAAGAACAGTCTGTATCCCTGTGTCTATTTGAGGAAAGAATACATGAGAAAATCTGTAGTGGCAAAAACAGTCAACACAGGGACATTAAATAGAAGTAACAAAGAGATTTACTATTGTTTAAGAGGAAAAAGGAGATTGTGAAATGCAAACCTATTTTCTTCATTTCCCTCTGACATCTTCAGAAAGTCTACAGTTTTGTGCAAGTAGGCTGTTTTGTAACTTCTGAGAGCCAAAATCTGTCAAGCTGTGAGTTCAGATTGTTTCATCGTGAAGCAGAAGCAGTGGTGACTGGGGTCAGGACAAGAGATAGCTGAGTATGTACCCCAGAAACCTGAAAAGTGAGGTGACACTTTCTAGAGCCCCCAGACCACATGCCAGGAACACAACTGCTTTGTTTTTATCTTTTCCAGGATGCAGCCACCCATCCCTTCCAATATATTTACAGTTCTCTATCCCTTTGGGAGAGGTGGCACCCAAGGTAGAAAGTTTTATTTTCCATGAAGATCTCCTTTTTAGCCAAAAGAAAACATCCCTATGCTGGAGTTTAGGATCCAACAAATCACACACATTTCTCCTACTTTATTATTTCCCCAGGTAACCGTAAAAAATTGTTTTTACCATAGTAACCACAGTGCTGGCTCTAGAAATCGCTGTTTCCAATTGTGATTTGATATACTGAGCATCAGTGGGAAATATAAGAAAAGGGCATTTCTGTGATTTTTTTAATAGAAGTAATCATCTTTTTTTGGTATATGTTACTTAATTCCTGTCAATGCACCAACATTCTTAAAGGACAAATAAAAATCTTGCTTTTCCAGTGGAACAAATTAATTTTTAATCCAGGGTTTCTGAAAGGTTGAGAGAATGGGTATTGATCTTTCCTCTAGGTGACATTTTTTTCTGTGCTTATGAGAGCGAGAAGGCTGGCGCTGAACTGAAGCCCTCTCTAACTCCTGAGCTCTGAGTGTGTGAAATCAGCCTAGCAGAAAGGAGACCAGCAATACATAACCAGATATAGTCATCGTTACAGACTCGGGGGGCAGGGAGGTACTTTCTTCTTAGTTCTTGGCCTTTTTAAAAAATCTGTGCCTATTGATTTACATGTCATTTAGAATCATTACCTGAGGATGTCAGTTTTCTTGTTCATCCGCTCACCAAATGCACTGGAGGATCCAGAGCTTTGACTCAAATGGTAATTTTTAGACTTTTAAAGGTTTTTAAATGGTCCCATTCGCTGGTTGGAGAGTGTGCGTGACAGGAAAATATGCACCTGCACCTTTGCAGCTTCCAGCGGGATCTAAAGTGGAGTCCCAAACAGATCCTCCAAACTTGTACTAGAACTTTCACAGGGACACGAATAGGAAATGGAGCCGCAGCTGGATGAACCAGGGTGAACTGTGTGAGAGGCTGTGTCTGGAGGACGCTGTATGATATTTTCTTCACTATGTGGGAGGTGAGCAGTTAGCGATGTGGTATTTTATGGGTTGGATTATGCACCCCCCCATTCGTATATTAAAATCAGCTTCGGGTACCTCAAAATATAACCTTATTATTGGAGACAAAGTCTTTAAAAATTAACAAAACTAAAATGAGGTTATTGGTATGTACTCCAATCCTGTAAGACCAGTGTTAGAGAAACTGGAACACAGATATACACAAGAAATGCCAGGTGCAGATGAAGGTAAAGGTTGGTATAATTTTTTTATTTTAGGACTAACAAAGATTGTCGGCTAAGCACCAGAAGCCAGGAGAGATCCTCACAGATCCAACCACATTAATACAATGATCTTCAAATTCTAGTATTATAACTGTGCCAGACTACAAAACAATAAACTTCTGTTGATTAAATTATCCAGTTTGTGATACTTTGGTGTAGCAGCCCTAACGAACTGTAATACAAATACAAATGCTAGGAGATCATAAATATTCATGCCTATTTAACTGTTCTACTGGCTTTGAAGATAAGGGCCAACGGGAAATGAGATTAAAACACAAATGCACATCTGTCCTAGTGATCATCCCCTTGCAATAGAACCTGTCAAACAAAAATGACAGTCCTGGGTAGGAAAACAGATGGAAACGTCATATACCATTGAACTTAACCCATCACTTACAGATGTGAAAACCAGAGACTCAAGAGAAGTGTCCTACTAAGGTCACGTAGTAAGTCAGTGGTCAATGTGGAATCCTCTATTAGTTCTAAAATAATGTTGTATCTTGCTGAAGAAGTAAAAATAAATGACTGGATGAATGATTCCTCTCCTCAAACCCCCACAGTATTATTAAATTTAAATATAAGAAGGGCAAACAGAGTTTCTCCTAAAAGTTATTTTAATAATGGTGAACACCTAGCTTTCACTTTTAAAATTGCTGTTAAATTGCTAATGGAGTCAGCAAGATGGATGAGCAGAAGTGACTCATGTGCTTCGCTCCACGACAATGTACTAAAATAACTGAAAAACAACAGCTGTGCCAGGGGACTGTTTGAGGCAGTGTCAAATGGCAACAGAAATGTGGTGGGGATGTTACAGGATACGGAGATACGTGAAAGCCTTGTGAAGAATGAACTGAAATACACACAGCACCCATCCTTCCATCCCTCAGTATCAACCCTGGGCCAAGAAGGGCTTTGCTTGCTGGGGAAAGAATCAGCAAAAGGACTTCAGCAGTCCCTGTTCATGCTACAGAACCTAAGGCTTTTACTGCTGGGGAATTTGAGGCCCTTGTGGGCCCTGAGTCCAGTTGGTGAGCTATCAGCTACCGCACTGCTCCATCGTTCTAGGGAAATATCAGCCCATGATATTGCCACATGAACTCATAGGGAGAAAACTGACTGATACGGAAAGCAGCCAGGCAGCTGGGAGCAGCTCCACTGACCCAGCCCAGAGAATGAGGCAGGAGGCCTTGCTCACCCACCCATGGCCTCTTAGGGCTGTCTAGTTGCTTTCTACATACCTTGGCAAGGTGAGCCATTCAGGTAACTTTTGGTTGCTCCTGAGGTTGTAGGGAGATAGGGGAAGCCATTCACCTGAACAGCCCTGCAGCTGTTCATAGCCAAGCTATCACAGCCATCCTACAAAGTGAATATAAGCTACTGACCCTCTGAGAAGTTTAAGCTCAGGTTAGGAAGGACACAGGATCCTCCTGTCTATGACGAGAAGTCAGGTTGGCCACATGTGGCTTTTAGAGGGGCCTGGGTCTGACAGTGCTGACATTAAACCCAGCACAGCCCTAGATTCCCTCTGGCTCTGCTGCCTGTATAGCACAGAGCTCACTGGTCAGGTTGCTTTTCCTGTCTGCTAATGTGATCAGGGAAACTCCTTGGCTTGGATGATTTACAGAGCCAGGTATAGAGAGAGGGACCTCCGGAGCAGGAGGGGACCTTCACGAACTTACAGGTTGTAAAGCTTGGTGAGAATGTAGTAACGTGGTTCAGTAGCACTTGGGCGGACGCCATTGACCGACTACAGCCAGCAGGAAAGGCAGGTTGGGACTCAGCATTCACACACAGAAAATTGACTATGGAACCAAAATAGGGCTTAGTTGTAACTCATAACTCTCCCCAAACACTGGTGCATCTTAGTACTGTAGACCCTGGAATGAACCCACTCATTCTAACATAGAGGACTTTTGGACTCAGTTCTTTTTCTCTGTTGGCTTTTGGAGGTTTCAGCTTTTTTGCTGGTTTGTTGTTTTCTTGTTTATCTTTTGTGTTACGTTTATTTAATTGTATTAATTTTAATTTAATTTTATTTTATTTTATTCGGACGACTACTGGGGGTTGAACTCATGACTTTGCACTTGCCAGTCAGGTACTTGTGCAGCCAAGCTAAACCCCCAGCCCTTCTTTTATTGTTTACTTAGAGATTTTATCTCACTTTTCTCTCAACTTCGTTTCTTTTATTTCTCAAATTTTACCTATTTCATTTTCCCTTTCCTGCCTCCTTATTTTTTATTAGTACTATTACTAAGCTTTATAGATATTTATTTGACTTCATGTTATTATTGTTAAATTCTTTTCTATTTTTAATGATAGTATAGTCAATAAATGTAGTAAATGTGTGTCAATATTTGGTTTGCCTTTGTGCCTATATTAATATTGTAGATGTCTTTTCTGCTGCTAATGGTGGTAGAGTTGTTAACTCTTTTGGTATGTCAATGTCCAGTTTGTCTTTGGCTTCATTTTTGTTGCTGATTTCCTTATTATTTCCAGGGCTGCATGACTGTTGCTATTAGTTGGTCATTATAGTACCCCAATGTCTGATTTGTCTTTGTGCTGTCAATATTACTGTGACTCAGTTTCAGACAACTGGATGCTGGGCCAATTACACTACATCTTCTTTCCACAAATTAATGGAGGTTCTCATAGTCTGGGACAGAGTCACAGACTTATAGTTAACCATGCCCATAGCATATCACTGAAAATCAGACACTAAATAGATCACCATACTAGACACAAAATATTTCCTTTTTAATTGATCTTCAAACCTCAGCACAAAAAACAGTGGAAATATGTGAAAACATGTTAACATCTTCAAAAACTGAAAAGCAATAAGATACCTCTAAAAACTCCCCACTCTCAAGGCTGAGGGATATTAATGGGGAAGAATTAGAAAGCTCGACAGCTGAGTTAGATGAAGTGATAAAAGAGGGACAACAACAAAAAGATCAATAAGGTGCTGGCAAGCTCAAAGATGAAAGAACTAAATAGATAATTGGCTTAGTAAACAAAATGATTAGTGAGTTTAAAAGAAAACACTAATGAAAGCTAGCTGAGCTAAATGAAATGCTACAAAACATGAATGCCTAGTTTTAGAAAGAGTTAGAATCTGTGAAAAGGTAGCAAAAAGAAGTCCAGCAAATAAAAATATCAGTTGAAAGTATGGGTAACAGAATTTACCAATGTGAGTAGAGACAAGGACTAAACTAGAAGAAAATCACAAGCCAATCTCTATAATGAACATAGACACAAAAATCTTTAATAAGACACGGCCAAGCAGAATGCAACAAATCGTTAAAAAGATCATACATCGTGACTAAGTAGGCTTCATCCCAATAACACAAGGATGCCTCAAAATGCATAAATTATTAAATGTAATACATCAAATAAAAAGAAGGGAAAAAACCACATGACCATCTGAATAGATACAGAAAAAGTCTTTGACAAAAGCCAGCATCCACTCATAATAATAAAAACACCCTGAAGAAAATTTGTATAGGAGTACCTTATCTCAATCTGATAAAAGCTAATTATGACAAATATATTGCAAACATCATATGAAATGGGAAAAAACTCAAAGTTTTCCTATAAAATCAAGAACAAGGATGTCCACTGATACTACTCCTGCTTAATACAGTAATCAAACCATTAACTAGAGCAAAGAGGCAAAAAAAGAAAAAAAGAGATACCTATAGGAAAGTGTCTTAGTTACTTTCTACTAATAGCTGAGACAAAATACTGATGCCCAAAGTTGGGAAAGGAAAGGTTTAATTCTTACAGTTTGGAGGTTTCAGTCCATACTCAGTTGGCTCCAAGGCAGGGTGGCATGGTGGGGCCGCAGTTCATGGTGGCTGCAAACAGCAAGACGAAACCGGCAAGAGAGAGACACACCTTATTCCTGCTATTACATCACATCCTGGCTCCACCCCCTGCGAGGGTGTAGCACTGACACCACCAATCCAAGCACTAGACAATGAACCAATCACAAATGCACAATGCAAATACATGAGGCCTGGGGGTCACCGACATAAACCATGATAGAAAGGAAGAAATAAAACTAGCCTTATGCATAGATAAAATGCCACCAAAATATTCCCAGAACTAATAAACAAATTCAGCAAGGTAACAGGATGCAAAATCAACACACAGAAATCTATAGCACTCTTGTACATCAATAATAAACCAACTGAGAAAGAAGTTAAGAAAAGAATACTATTCACAATAGCTTTAAGAAAAATCAAATACTAAGGAATTGACCTAATAAAGGAAAGGAAAGACCCCATAATGAAAACTCAAGTATTCTGTAAAAAGATATCTAAGAAGACATCAGAAATAAGAAGGTATCCCATGTTCCTGGATAGGCAGAACTAATATTATTGAAAAGGCCAAACTGATATATAGATTTAATGCAATTTCAATAAAAATACCAACGACATTCCCATACAACTAGGAAAACAATCTTACAATTCATATGGAACTATAGAAGACCTAAAATAGATAAACCAATCCTGGGCAAGAAGAGCAAACTAAGAAGCATCGCAATTCTGGAATTCAAGATATATTACAAAGCTACAAAACAGCATTTTACTGAAACAACAGAGGATAGAACAGAACAGGTGATGCAGAAACAACCCCACACACATGCAGTCATCTGATCTTTGACAAAAGACCAAAAACATTTGCTAGAGACAAGATAGCTTCTTTAACAAGTGGTACAGGCAAAATTGGTTAACTTCATACAGAAGACTGAATCTGGTCCTGGATCTATTACCATGCACTAAGCTCAAAATAAAATGGATCAAAGACATACATATTAAACAGCAGAAACAATATACTGGAAGACAAAATAGGTAAAATTCTTGAAGACACAGGCATGGGCAAAGATTTTCTGAGCAGACCTCTAGTTTCATGAGAAATAACATTAAAAATTGATATACGGGATCATATCAAATATACAAAGCCTTGGCACAGCAAAGGAAACAACCAGCAAAGTGAAGAGACAACCTACAAAATGGGGAAAAATTGCTAACTAATCTTTATTTTATTTTTAATTTTTTTTTATTTAAAAGAGAATAAAACAAAAGGGGGCAGTACAGAGCAGATGAGAACAGGACAACATAGGCAACACAGTACTTTACATTAAGTCAACTGGACATCAACAGTATCTAACACCATATCTCTTACTCTGCTATAGTTGAGCATAGTTTCAATTACAATAATATCAAACATAACACAATAATATAAAGCCATGCATATAGTGAAAGAATTCCAGGGCTTTCTGAACTGAATAACAGAAAATGATGAATGGGTATTATAATATCTCATTTTTGATAAAAAAGAAAAAAATTTGAACTATCACACATATTCAACTTCCAATAAGACACAATGTGGTAGATAGAACCAATGGTAATAGAACAAAAAAAGCATGGTAGGACTTCTAAGAAGGATAATATTAAATCAGCAATAGCTGTCATAATGTTTTCTTCAACACAGCTCTTCATATCATCACGTATGATATAGTAAAAAAAAACAGGATAACACCATTCCAACTGATGATTTAAAACTTTGAAAGACTTCGAAGATATGAGATGGGGCCTCATGCTTACCATAAAGTCTTATATACTCTTATCAAATCTCATATTAGGGAGATTATATGGTATTTACCCTTGTGAGTTTGGTTTATTTCACTTAAGAGAATGGTCTCAAGTCGTGTCCATTTATTTAT